>JAODAL010008028.1:0-120859 GCA_025379985.1 Phyllomedusa bahiana | reverse complement strand
TTTTCCCAAAAGCTTCTACATGTTGGAGACTTTTGGCCCATTCCTCCTGACGGAACTGGTGTAACTGAGCCATGTTTGTAGGTCGCCTTGCTCTCACCTGCCTTTTCGGCTTTGCCCATAAATTTTCAATAGGATTGAGATCAGGGCTTTGTGATGGCCACTCCAAAAAATTTACTTGGTTATCCTTAAGCCACTTTGCAACCAGTTTGGGAATATGCTTCAGGTCATTGTCCATTTGGAAGATCCATTTCCACCCAAGCTTTTACTTGGCTGATGTCTTGAGATGTTGCTTCAGTATTGTTACATAATCTTCTTTCCTCATTAGACCATCTATTTTTTGAAGTGCACTAGTCCCTCCTGCAGCAAAACAACCCCACCTTATGATGCTGCTACCCCTGTGTTTCACAGTTGGGATGGTATTCTTAGGCCTCTAAGCTTCTCCCTTTTTCCTCCAAACACAACGATGGTCATTATGTCCAAACAGTTAAATTTTAGTTTCATGAGACCACAGGACATGTCTACAAAAATGTAGGTCTTTGTTCTTGTGTGCATTTGCAAATATGAATCTGGCTTTTATAGGTTTCTTTTGGAGTAATGACTTCTTCCTGACAGAGTGACCTTTCAGTCCATGTTAATACAGTACTTGTTTCACTCTGGATAATGACACAATCTTATCAGCTTTCGCCAGCATCTTCACAAGGTCTTTTGCTTTTGTTCTTGAGTTCATATGCACTTGTTGGACCAAAGCACGTTCATCGCTGAGACACAGAACCCATCTCCTTCCTGAGCGGTGTGATGGCTGGACATTCCCATTTTGTTTGTACTTGCGTATAATTGTTTGTACACATGAACAAGACATATGGACCCAGCCTTGTGCAAGTCCAATCTTTTCCCTGATATCTTGGCTGATTTCTTTAAACTTTCCCATGATGTTACACACAGAAGCAGTGTGTTTCTGGTGTGCATTAAAAATACATCCACAGCTGTATTTCTAATTAACTCAGTTGTTGCCAATAAACCTCAGAAGCTTCTAAAGACATGACATCATCATATGGGCTGTCCCAAATTGTTTAAAGGCGTAGTAATCCTAGTTTATAGAAACTTTTGACTTTGCAGAAAGTAATAAAAACGTCTTAAAATATTCTCTCTCTCTCTGACATTTGGCAAATATAAATAATTTTGTTATCCTAATTGACCTAAAACAGGTAAGGTTTATTCTGATTTCATGTCAGATAGTGAGAAAAACATGTGTGTGTCTTTTTATATAGTGTATGTTAACTTCTGGTTTCAACTGTACATGTTTATCCTGGGAAGATTTCATAAACCATTTAGAGCTGTTCCACAATTAACATATCAAAACACTTTCAATATTTTAATCATATCCTTTACTTCATGCTAATTTCCATGTATTTTTCAAACATATGACATTATCTTCAGTCATTTAGTCAATAAAGCATAGGATAGGCAATCTGTTGTATTATATGTACAGTAAAGTATAGGGTCCATGCAAATATAAAGTATGCTATTATTTAGATAGATACAGCACCATGTAGACGAGCTGAAACTGCCCTGGTAACAAACCTGCGTCTTGTGAAAACACACTTGCACTAGTGTTTATGAAGTCTATTATAAGTGGGGAAACGGGTCCCTTAGTGTTTGCTAGATAGCAACCTGAAGACTGCACAGCATTAAGGTGCATTGTTCGTGAATTGATATCCTGAGAAGGTCTACATTCGATTACTGTTGAATTTCTGTTCACATCTGCGCGATGTGATTCTAAGCATCTTCTACCCCTTCACTAAACTAATATCTTCCAACGTTGCTTCTGATCATCCCCCGCAAATGTATTTAGATTGTGCCCCTTTTTTCTAGTGTTTAGTTTCTTATTAAAGACACTGCCCTCATGATCCTTATCAACACATTTAACATATTCAAAGGGTTTTTACTCGTTTGTATTCTATGGCTAGGTCTACACTGCTGACTGTTTTTTTTTCCAATGCATGACTGCGGTTTTTGTCACGTCTTGCACAAAAAACCGGGTCCGTTCTCGTTTCCTTGCCGCCGGTAAATACAATTGATTGTATGGGAAGACGTTGAAAAAACTCAAAGAGCTGGTGTATTATACAACATGTTGTATAGTCCGCCGTCGCCAGAAGACGAGCAAAGAAAAAACGGCCTGTGTAGACTACAGTTCGTTTTTTCCTATTAATGTCTATGGGCTGCCTGAACGATTGTATTTACAGTGGTTTTAGAATCCTAAAACTGCCAAAAATACAATCGTTTTTCATTGCAGTGAAGACATAGCCTAAAAGTGAAACCACTATTATTGGTCCCAATAAGTCATTCTGATTAAGATACATACATGAAATGTAGGTGGATCTCAGCAGGAGTTAAATGAAATCAATAATGTATTATAATCAGGTTATTTATTAACCAGTTTTCTACAAAATATAGAACTTCTGCATTTCTATAAGAGAACTAACTACCGTGATCAGAGCTTCAGAAGGAGGAATTGCGTGATTGCTATGATATCTGTAGCTTAAGGACATGGTCATTGCACCTCAGCTTACTGACATTGAGCAGAATGTACTGGAGCATTACACTCAATGATATGATTTTGCTTTCCCAACAAAAGCTAATTTATCTTTCAACATCTTCTTTGTGTTGGCCATCCTATGGACATGGGCATTTCAAAAGGCAAACACAATATTCAATGGAGCATACAAAAATATTTTGATTTGTATAATTTTCCTGTCTATGGGTGTGAATAGGTTTCTCCACTAATAATAGAATTTCAGACATTCCAGGAAAAGCTCAAGTGATGTTTTTTAAACTGACTGAGTTTATCTTTACATAATGAATCAGCATCAGCTAAATAGTCCTATTAATGTATTGTTCTTCTGCTGTATATTTATGTATAATTTTCTGTCTCGTTTCATATCACAGTTATTCAGAACTAACAGTGAGAAAACATTACTTAAGTTCTAATAACAAGACTGTTTATATATCAGTAGATGACGGGGACTGTAAAAGAAATTGCATGCACTTAAAGGGAACCTGTCAGATGGTTTATGCTGCCCTATTTGAGAGCAGTTAGTGAAAGAGGGAGAGAAGCTGAGCTCTGTAATATATATGGTTATATCATTTGGAGTAGGATTTATAAGCAAAAAGCAGAGAAAATACTGACCGGACTCCTTAAAGGGAATGTGTCATAAAAAAATTATTTCTTGTTTAACTCACATTTTTATGTTAAACACATATTTTAGGAATTTTTGGTTATGTTTCTTTAATTTTCCATATCACTTTCAGTATTTTTTTAATAATTCTTAAGTCCTGCAGTTTTCACTTTGGCCACTAGGCCTAATAATCGCCTGACACTTCCTGTTCTGTTTAGAGAGCTTTTCAGTACTGTGCTCACTATCAGTAAAAGCAGGGTCGAACTGAAAGGAGACACCATTGTGTACAGATAACACAGAATCCACCAATCACAAGAGGAGATGTCACAGCTCCCCCTCTCCCCTCCCTTCACAGTGAAAACTCATCCTTACAAGTCTATGGGGACCAGAATTTGTCTTAAGAATCCTATGGGCATGAAGCTGCTGTAAAGTATCTCTCTGACTGCTGTTAAAGCAGTGCAAGCAAGAATGTCTTCCCCACAACCATATATAGACGGCGGAATTGAGAAATCTACAATCAGGAAATAAAAACGACTGAGAGGAAAAGAATGTGGATCAGGGGCTTGATTTAATAAGTAAAAAAAAAAATTGCCGACAGATTCCCTTTAAAGCAGGCATCCTCAAACTGCGGCCCTCCAGCTGTTGGGAAACTACAACTCCCATCATTCCCACTGTTATAGATTATATAAATTCATGATGGGAGCTGTAGATTCCCAACAGCTGGAGGGCCGCAGTTTGAGGATACCTGCCTTAAGGCTGGGTCTACTTGTCATTGGACAAAAAACTCACTGAAAACCAAATCCTAAAAACGTCCATAAAACTGAGGTTTTTGTCCACTGCCTGTCAAAAGCTGCTGAAAAAATGTTTATTGAGCGTTTTTTGCAAAAATGCAAAGCATTATATTTCCTAAGTATTTCTGCAAAAAATGTGTCAAAGAACATCCGACGCTTTAAATAGACTCCAACAGTAAATTTTCTGCCCTGCTCTGTCGTTTTTGCAACATGTTTCAAAAAAAGACCAGCAGCAAAAACGAGCAGAAAAAAAATGTTCTGTGGAGTCTATGTTTTTTTCTATTAACCCCTTAAGGAACCGGCATTTTTTTTTTTTTTTGTTGACACGTTCTTTTTTCCCTCCTCGCCTTCCCAAAGCCAGCCATAACTTTTTTATTTTTCCATCTACTTTGACATTTGAGGGATTTTATTTTCCGGGACAAGATGTACTTTTTAATGGTATTATTCACTGTACTATAGAATTTACTGGGAAACCGCAAAAAAATTCCAAGTGGGACAAATTGTGAGAAAAAAACATTTTTGCCATGTTTCCGGGTGTTTTGCTTTTACGTTGTTCAATCTTCGGTAAATATAATGTGTTATCTGTATTCTACAGGTTGATACGCATCTGGCAATACCAAACATGTAGGGTTTCCGTTATGTTTTGGTACCATAAAAAAATTCCAAACATTTTCTATTTTTGAAATTTGCGCTGTGGCGCCATTTAGTGCGACCAATAACTTTTTTGTACTAACATCTATGGACGTCAGTGAGGGTGCATTTGTTGCAGGCTGAAGTGTACTTATTATCGCTAGCAGTTTGGAATGCATGCAAATTTTTCTATCATTTTTTATTCCATTTTTTGAGTGACGTAAATTTGACCCAAAAACGAAATTTGGGCTTTGGAATTTTTTTTCTTCTGGGGTTTTCAGCGTACGGAATAAATAGGGTTATATTTTTATAGATCGGACTTTTTTGGACCGGCGATCCCAAAAATATGTTTAACTTTTTTATTTTTTAATTATTTATTTTTTTAAAGGGGGAAAGGAGGGTGATTTAACTTTTAATATTTTTTTGTATTTTAAAACTTTATTTTTTTATTGTAACATTGAGCCCCCTTATATTTCATATTTCATTTTGTAAGGCAAAAAAAAGAAAATCTCCATCTATTTCAGCCTTTTTTGTGTAAGGTGTTGACCCAGAAAAAAAAAACCCCCAATGAGGTAGAAGCCAATTGTCCTCATTTTAGGGAAAAATTCCCTTCCTGACCCCAATCTGGCAATCAAAAAAATCCCGGTAAATGACCCCTCCCCTGAATCCTGTCACTATAACTTTAATTATTACCCCCAAAATGATCCAAACCCTTTTTGAACTCGGTTATTGAATTCACCATGACCATCCCTCGGGCAAGAATTCCTAGTCTCACTGCTCTTTACGAAAAGAACCCTTTCTTGTTTATGTAGAAACTTTCGTTCTCTAAGTAAAGGTTGCCCCCTTGTTCTAGTACAGCCCTGTGTATAAATAAATCTTGGGAGAGATTCTAATTGACCTTTGATGTATTTAAAAAATTTTTTTGTCCCCCCGAAGCCTTTTTTTCTTAACTAAATAACCCTAATTTTGCCAATCTTTTTTGGTACTGTAGTCCACCCCGTCCTTTTATTTTTTTTGGGTTGCCCGCCTTTGTACCCGTTCAAGCTTACAAAAGTTTTTTTTGTGCACTGGTGCCCAAAACTGTACACAATATTCCTGTGTTTGGGCTAACCAGTGACTTTATAATGGGAGAATAATGTTCTCTCATGTGCATCTATTTCCCCTTTTAATGCACCCCCTTATCCTATTTTTTTGGCTGCTGCTGCCTACATGGCTGCTCAATTAATTTACTGTCCCCAGGATTCCCAAATCCTTTCCAGAAATTTTTTCCCCCGGGTTTTTTTTATTTAAAATGTAATTGTAAGGATTTCTTCCCCATGTCATAACCTTGCATTTTTCAGTGTTAAACCTCATCTGCCATTTCCCTGCCCAGGCCCCCAACTTTTCCAGTCCCTTTGAATTAAAATATTATTCTTTATTTTGTTTATTACTTTACAGAGCTTTTTATCGTCTGCAAAAATCGATATTCCTTGTGTATTCCCTGTGTAAGATCATTAAGAAAATGTTAAAGAGGGTAGGGCCCAATACGCCCTTGTGGCCCCCCATAACAGCGATCCAGTCTGAGTATGTACCGTTAATTACTCCCTTTGTTTTCTATCAGGAGCCCGTTAAATTTCCCACTTGACCTTTTCCCCCCGTCCAAGCATTTATTTTTTTTACCAACCTTTATGTGGCATATCAAATGCTTTTGAAAAATTAGATAAGACATCCCCGTGCCCCACCCCGATCCCGTTGCACTGACTTCCTATAGGGAACTGTGAGTTTAGTTGACAGGCCCCCCTTCATGAACCCATGTGGAACGGCGTTTTTACATTTATTTTCAGTGGATACTCCCCGGATAGCATCTCTGAAAAAACCTTCAAACATTTTTACCTACAACAGAGGTTTTTAAACACGGCCTATAGTTTTTCCCGGATCACTTTTTGACCCTTTTGAATATTGGGGACCACATTTGCTTGCGCCAATCCTTTGGGACAAACCCCGTTATTAGAACCCAAAAATTTTAAGAATAGGGGGCCCATCTAGACATCACTTTAATCTTTAGGACACGTGGGGGTATGCCCTCTGGACCTGGGGGTTTGTCTATTTTAATCTTCCTAAGACGGAGCTCACTTCTTCCGGGGTTAGACAAAAACTTTAATTGGATTTACCACATCTCCTGTTCAAAAGGAAGGGTCATCCCCCTCGGTAAATACAGTGGAGAAAAAGTGTTTAATCTTTGCTTTTTTTAAACGCCCTCTACTGTCTCTCCCTCAGTATTTTTCAAAGGGCCAACATTTTCCGTTTTAATCTTTTTACTATTTATATAGTGCTTGATCACTAGGGGGCGCAATTGTTAATACAGCCTAATGCACTGCATACAATGCTTTAGGTGTACAAAATGGGTTTTTTTCCCCACTTCCTGTCTAGGGGGAAGTGGGGCAAACGGGAACTGGCAGTGACGGGAGCATTCACAGGGCTCCCACTAAAGGTTTCCAATCGTGGATCGCTGCGCATTCATTCAGAGAGCTGCCATCTTTCCGCGGTTCACGGGTTAAACGTCCCAGGGGGCGACACACCCTCGGCGCTGTTACTCCCGGGGGGTATTTTCTAACACTATATAAAAAGGCACATATGCGTTTTTCTCACTATCGAATGAAATCAAAATAAACTTTACCCGTTTTAGGTCAATTGGGAAACCAAAATTATTTATATTTACCAAATGCCAGAATAAAGAAGGGGTTTTTTTAAAGGTTTTTTTTTATTTCTGCAAAGACAAATGTTTTAAAAAAAAATTTGTTTTGCATTGCTCTTAAATGTATGACTTGGGTCAAATGTTTTTTTATCCTTCCCCAAGCTTCTCACAAATGTTGGCAGGGAATTTTGGCCCATTTCCCCCTGACAAAACTGGTGTAACTGACCATGTTTGTGGTGCCTTGTACATTCCCCTTTATTTCCCTATAATTTTTAATAGGATTGAGATCGGCCTTGTGAGGCCCCCCCCCAAAAAATTGACTTGGGTTGTCCTTAAGCATTTGTAACCAGTTTGGCAGTTGCTTCGGGCATTGCCATTTTGAAAACCCATTTTTGCCCCAAACTTTAAAAAGGGGTGTATCGCTTCCTTAGTTCGGTGATTCCACTGCTTAGTTCTCAATCTGGAAATGCAGGGGGGGTTTCTTCCCCCCCCCCGCTGGGTGACACATCCCCCCCCTTTATGGCGCTGGCTCCTGGGAAATCCACCCCCTCCTCTCTGAGTCCACATTCACTGTGGTTTAATTTGTAAGAACTGTTACATACCCCAAAGGTTTCTTCAATCTATACTGAGCAATGACTCTTTCTCAACTGGAGAGCTCTTGAAAAGGCACAATCCGCTTTTTGCAGGAGAGTTGGGCACCGGGACAAAACTGTTATGTTTTCTCATTGTAAATTGTTGAGTCTGTTTCTGCGGGGTGTGGAGAGAAAAATTTTCTCGGCCCTAACTCTGAGTAAGGCAGGGATGAACAAATTGTGCTATTTCCTGGTTTTAAGCCCTTCAGTGTAATTCTGTTTCTTCTGCCTGTAAAAAGTAAAAATGTGAGGGCCCCTTATTTTGAGTGAGGACACAGCCCCGTGAATTCACCGGGGGTGTACAAAATGTAAATGAGCTCTCAGTATGAAATCAAGGAGGAGGGATCGGAGGGATTTGACCAGCACGGATATCAGTGTAAACAAAAACACAAGATAAGGAATACTGTGAATACAAGACGCTTTGAAATGACCCCAAATTGCAAAGTTGCTTGTTTTTCACTGTCCCCTTATTCTGAAGCCCCATTTTTGAAATGATAAAACCCCTTTAACTTCCTGGCTGATGTTTTGAGATGTTGCTTCCTCCCTGAGCGGTGTGATGGCTGTATATCCATCTTCTTTGTATTTGCATATAATTGTTTTACAGATAAAAGGGGAATTTCAGGTATCAGGAAATTGCATCCAAGGACGATCCAGATTTGTACAAGTTCACAACTCTCTTCCTAATATCTTGGCTGATTTCTTTAGACTTTCCCATGATTTACCACGAAGATATGTTTTTGGTGGCATAAAAAAAACTACACAGGGCTTAAAAAACTAAAAATGTTTCCAAAAAAATAAATAATTATAAATCAGAAGCTTCCAAATATGACATAATCATATGGGCTGTCGCAAATTGTTTAAAGGCATAGTAATCCTAGTGTTTATAAACTTTTGACTTTGCAGAAAGTAATAAAAATGCCTTAAAAATTCTCTCTCTCTCAATATTCTGGAATTTGACAAATATAAATAATTGTGCTAATCCTAATTGTCCTAAAACGGGTAAGATTTATTCTGATTCAATGTCAGATAGTGAGAAAAACATGCATATGTGTATTTTTATATAGTGTATGCAAACTTCTGGTTTCAACTGGATATGTCTACAGCGCATCTGCACACAACTGACAGTGACATGTGGTGGTCTCATTTGGTCATGGTCTGGCAGTATTTTTTGATCCTCAAGTAGTAACATTATTGGGTCTTGGTGTTGTAAGAGGTTTTTTTTTGTATCAACCATAATACGTATGGTATATTTGCTTAATATATATGTGTATTATTTGGTCATTTATGACTGTTATTTAGAGGTAATACACTATTATACATATATGAACGCTTTTAAAAAGTCAAATTTATCAGCGCAGATCTTCATTACAAAGTGTACTGCTGAGGTGATGGACAGTATTTATGTGGAATACGCAAAAAAGTAATGACAGGAACATCCGTAGTTTTTTCTATGAAAATATATGCCGCAGTTCACGATGTGACACGAAAAATGTTTGTCTCTCTCTATCACATCCTGAATTCAGATAGCATAGCATAAAACACCTGACAAGTTCACTTTAAAACCCTTTTACATAGGAAAATGATCATGCAAAGGAACATACCTATGAACATTAGTTCCGAAAACCATCAGCCAATGTAAACATTCCAGCAATCAGCCAACAAAATCTTCATTTGTTAACAGCACATCTTCCTATGTAAATAGGGCATGTGCTGCTAACAAATAAAGTACATTTGAAACCAGAAGTTAACATGCGCTATATAAAAAGACACATTGCATGTTTTTCTCAGTATCTGAAAATAAATCAGAATAAAACTTATCTGTTTTAGGTCAATTAGGAACCAAAATTATTTGTATTTGCCAAATGCCAGAATAATGAGAGAGAGAATTTTTAAAGTATTTTTATTAGTTTCTGCAAAGTCAAAAGTTTACATACACTAGGATTACTGTGCCTTTAAACAATTTGGAATATGATGAGGTCATGTCTTTGGAAGCTTCTGATAGGTTTATTGGCAACATCTGAGTTAATTAGAGATAGACTTGGTTGTGTATTTTTTAATGCACGCCAGAAACACACTGCTTCTGTGTGTAACATCATATGAAAGTCTAAAGAAATCATCCAAGATATCAGGAAGAGAGTTGTGGACTTGGGTGCAATTTCCAGATACCTGAAGTTTCATCATTCATCTATACAAACAATTATACGCAAGTACAAATAAGATGGGAATGTCCAGCCATCATACCGCTTAGAAAGGAGACGCATTCTGTGTCTCAGAAATGAACGTGCTTTGGTCCGACATATGCATATCAACCCAAGAGCAAAAACAAAAGACCTTGTGAAGAAGCTGGTAGAAGCTGGTAAGATTGTGTCATTATCCACAGTGAAATGAGTACTGTATAAACATGGGCTGAAAGACCACTCTGCCAGGAAGAAGCCATTACTCCAAAATAAACATATAAAGCCAGATTAATGTTTGCAAATGCACACAGGAACAAAGACCTACATTGTTGGAGACATGTCCTGTGGTCTGATGAAAATTGTACTGTTAAGCCATAATCACCATTGTTACATTTGGAGGAAAAAGGTAGAAGCTTAAAAGCCTAAGAACACAATCTCAACTGTGAAACACGGGGGTGTCAGCATGATGTTGTGAGGTTGTTTTGTTGCAGAAGGGACTGGTGCACTTCACAAAATAGATGGCATTATGAGGAAAGAAGATGATGTGGCGATACTGAAGCAACATCTCAAGACATCAGCCAGGAGTTAAAGCTTGGGCGGAAATGGGTCTTCCAAATGGACATTGACCTGAGGCATACTGCCAAACTAGTTACAAAGTGGCTTAAGGATAACCAAGTCAATATTTTGGAGTGGCCATCATAAAAGCTCTGATCTCAATCCTATTGAAAAATTATGGGCAAAGCTGAAAAGGCAGGTACGGGCAAGGCAATCTACAAACATGGCTTAGTTACACCAATTCTGTCAGGAGGAAGGGACCAAAATTCCTACCAACTATTGTGAGAAGCTTGTGGAAGGATATTCAGAACATTTGACCCAAGTCATACAGTTTAAGGGCAATGCTGCCAAATACTAATGAAATATATGTAAACTTTTGACTTTGCAGAAAGTAATAATAATGCCTTAAAATATTCTCTCTCTTTCATTCTGGCATTTAGCAAATATAAATAATTTTGGTTCCTAATTGACCTAAAACGGGTAAGGTTTATTCTGATTTCATATCAGATTGTGAGAAAAACATACATGTATGTCTTTTTATATAGTGTATGTAAACTTCTAGTTCCAACTGTATGTTTTTGGGAATATGGGTTTGAACAAGCAATCATAAAAGTGACCTTTCATTCAAACAGGCAAACACCCCAAAATATTTACCTTCAAATTGAACACTCTCCATATGGATTGAATTACTTGCTTGGCTTTAAATCCTTAGTTATGTTTCAAGGTTCTTTAATGAGTTGGATGTGACTTTAAAGGACCCTATTCCCAATAGGTGGAACTGGAGTCCTAGTTGTCTTTCCTACAGCTTACTTGACTATTTAAATACCAGTGAAGCATTCATGGCTTGTAAGTCTCCACACCCCATTACGGGGTCTTCTCCTAAAAAGAAACCTTACACCTTTAGAGCTACTTTTAGACCCTTTCAAACAATTGTAAAGTGTAAAAATTTAAATAATGAGTCTGGATTGACTTTCTGTAAGGTATAATGGTTAGGTTCTGACATCAGAATGTGATGCTTATACAAATATTATTTACAAAGTAATGGAAAAAATTAGCTCCACATGTATTATTGAAGAAATAACATATCGCATGCCAAATGTCATCATAAATTACTGACCTACAAACGTCTGGAATTTCATGGATTCTTGTTTCTTCACAGTCGAAGAAAACCCATTTTTAATTGTTCAAATGCATCTAATGAGAAACATGAAGAAGCTTTACATATAGGACATGTTGGATTGGGACTGCGGCAGTTTTATATTGTACTTTGTGGCAAAAATCTGTAGGAGACCAGTTCTATAGATGTATGAACAGTCGCACTCCAATCTTTGGTGCAATTGGCGCCGGCCCCTACACTTTGTAAAGTGCCAAAGATTTTCAGTGTTCTGGGGACCTCACACCAAATTTGTAGAATTAGGCACATTTATGATTCCTTGACGCCAAACTTAGACGCAGAAGAGTTAGAACAGCCAGACCATGTTAAGGGCATGTCCCCACTGCACGGGTTTTCGGCCGTTTTTTGAGGCGGGTTGGAGGTTTGCAGACCGCCTGAAAAACCGGCCGAAAACCAGCAGAACGGGCTCTATGGAAAACCTGAGCAGCAGTCCCCACTGCACGGGTTTTCCGACGGCCGTTTTGCTTCCGGCGGTCTGCCCGCAAAACATTGTGATTCCACATTCTTCATCTCAATGTTAAGGGGGAGAAAAGCAGTTTCCTCCGGGGCCGTGGGGACGGCTGCAAAACAGTGCAAATACCGGTTGCATAACCGACCGGTATTTGGCACTTGCTGTGTAAACGGCCCCTAAAGGTGATCTGCCTGAGTCAGACTTGTCGTATTGGCACTAGATTGCCCCTGTATGTATGAACTGCAGAAGAACAGATTCATACATTCTGGTGCATTCTCACAACCTTAAAGCTATTTAGAACTGGCCTGTCAGCGCCAAAGTTCATATATGTCGCCCATAGTCTTAATTTAACTTGCTTGTATTTTTTGTGTCTTTGTTATCCATATATCCTTTGCTTCTTGCTTACCTACTAAATATAAGTAAACTGTCCAGGCAAACGCTCATGCAGCCAGCAGTTATCCTTCCCAACGCCCCCATAAACATGCCTGCTTGGCCCAGCTTAGCTGTGTTTTTTTAATGGGGAGAGAGGAATAACCCATTGCCAAACCCTTCACAGTGGTGTTGGATTTCACTAGTGGATTCTTGGCTTTCAGCATAATCAATACTTTGACCTGCAATAGATAATACATGTCAATAGATATTGCAGAACAAAGTATCAGTCATGCTGAAATCCAACACTTGGGAGAGTCCCTAAACATTACATAGTCCATTTATCCCACCAAAATTGTGAGGTCCAGCTGAAATTTGTCTAACGTGTACGGGCACCTTTAGTATGAATTAGGCAAAAAATGGAAAGGAGTATGACTACATGATCATAAAGTTTGAAGTTAATTTCCAGGGAAACACATATGTTTGCATAAGAGCAGTAAACACAAAGCACAATTTTTAGTTAAAGGAGTTGTCCAGCAAGTTTTATTTAGATAAATTATTGCTGCTGCTATTGTAAAAAAAAAAAAAAAAAAAAGAAACGTACTTGCCTTTGTAGTGACCCCTATTTCAGTCGGTTCCACTTCCCAGGTCTTCTGTGGACTTCCTGGTCTTGGCGGGTGGATCATCACCACTGAAGCCACTGATTGGCTGTAGCAGTCACATGACATTGCCTGAAATCACCATTCGGAAGTGAACAGCTGTTAGCAGTGACCTCAGGAAATGTCACGTGACTGTTGCAGCCAACAGTGGCTTCAGCAGAGACATTCTGACTGCCAGGACCTGTACGTCATCAGGAGACCAGGGGTGGGGCATCGCTAGAATGGGAGTGACTACAAACGTATATTTTTTTATATTTTACTATAGCAGCAGCAATAATTTATTTAAATAAAACTCAGTGGATAATCCCTTTAAGGTGATCTGCAAAATTTTTATAGTTTTCATTGGAACAACAGAAAAAAAGGTTGCAAAGTCAGAGCTTCCCTTTAATACTTTTCTCCCCTTTGTGGAATGAGACCCCTGACGATCTCTCAACCTTACATGTGGTGCAAAAGGTGGGAACCCCTGTATTGTAGTTGTCTTTTTTATTTTTAGGGAGTGTTGCTACATATGAAGAAAACACAATTCTATGCTTCAACTAGAGAGCTTTTGTGCAAGGTGCTAGATAAAATCAGAACTTGTGTTACAACCAGGGGCTCGGAGCTGTAAAAGTAGTTAACAAAATTGAGGGGGATTGTGTTACAGACATGAAGTTTTCATAATCCCTTCCGTCTGTTATTAGCTGAGAAAATATTGGCAGACTGTTTAATTAATAGCTCAGTTTCCACTTGAAATCTATTATCAATTGTGAGAGCTCCCTGTGCTATTCTGCCCATATGCTCCAACGCACTATCCAACACCAGATCTAATCTGTACAGTAACTTGTCAAGTAAGTAGATAATTGGGCCCAATCTCCATTACCTTTTGAAATTCACAATGACATGTGAACAAGAGATTGGCATCACTTGCCATCGTGTCTTACAATAGGGCTTTCTTAAGCCATTAACGATCAGATGTCTCTCTCTGTTTTTGCACTACCTTATAATCAAGAAGAATCAATGGGTTTAGTTAAGAAGATTAGATAAAATTTGTAGGTCTTCCTATGTTTTGTGTTAGGCTATGTCTACACGGCACAGCTTTACTGTCAGATTTTCAGCAGATTCCGAATTTTGAATCTGAGGGCATGTCCCCACTGCACAGGTTTTCGGCCGGTTTTTCCGGCGGTTTGCGGTTTTTCAGACCAAAATGAGCAGAACGGGGCTCTATGGAAAACCCGTGCAGCAGTCCCCACTGCACGGTTTTCGCCGACTGTTTTGTCGCCGGCGACAAAACATTGTACATGCACAATCTTCCGTCCGGTTTCCGGACGGAACATGTGCATGTCAATGAGAGGGGGAGGGCTGTTCTCCGCTCATCGCGGAGAAAAGCCGTCCCCCCCGCGGCCGTGGGGACAGCCGCAAAACCGGACATATACCGGCCGGCAAACCTGTGTGAACGGCCCCTGACAGTACACAGTGCTGCATAGGCATCAATGAAAAATACAACATGTTGTATATTCCACCAGATTCAGCTCGGATTTGGCAATGGGAATTCCAAAAACCGTCCGCGGCTTTTGTGCAGACCTGAGCAAAAAAACGCAGTCCTGTCAAAATGCCGTCGGATTAGACGCCATTTTGACACTTCCTGTGTAGACTTAGCCTACTGCAGGTGTCCACCCATGGTCCAGTCTTATCACCGGCCATAGGAATGCAGTAAATATAATTAAACCTTTAATGTTGATATTTAGACGGAAAGGTGAACAGCTGCCTGGTACCTTCCATGCTGCAATTCTTAGTAAAATGACAGAATCAGAAGGGACAAATTCTTATCTGCTGATTCCCTATCTGCAGGGAATCGACATCCCAGGGTGACCTATAGCACCCACAGATATTAAAGAGGATCTGTGACCTCTCCTTACATGTCTATTTTAGTAAATCCTTGTGTTTTCTGTGAAATAACAATTCTGGAGCATCTTCTCTTATAACTCTGTGTTGTGCCATCCACTGTTATTCCTCCTAGAAATGTATTATTGAATCTGTCAGCTGGGTGTTATCATTCCAGCTTTCAAGTGAAGTGCAGACTATGCAGACCACCTCCACCCCCCAGCTGACAAATTAATAAGAAATTTCTAGGACAGATAACAGCGGATTCACCACAACATAGAGATTTAAGGCAATACACTATCCTCCAGAATTGTTATTTCAAAGGAAACATTTGTATTTATTACAACAGACATGCCAGGAATGGGCACAAGTCCTCTTCAAATTGACCATACCCGTTTGATGAATTGGTGGGGCTCCTCTTAATACTCCCATCGATCAGTTGTATGAAGGGGCCTTGGCACTCGAGCATAAGTGCTACCGCCTCTATTATTTACATGTGCTCCCTCACACACACTAAACTCATAGTGCTAGATATTTAAGTGACATAAATGGCTAGCTTTAGATTCCTGACATACCTTATCATTAATTGCAGGATTTACTGACAACAGCATAATATAAATGGACAACTTAAATCAAAGGAGGGAATCGCATAGTCATTAATCTGCACACTAATCTGCACAAACAACTTGTAGGGAGTATAAGTACTATTTGACTACATGAAAAGATTATATGGAAATTGGGCAGGATTAAGATTGGTAGAAGCAAAAAATTTAATTGGAACCCCAATCCTTCCATTGGTTTCCATATCCAAGCTACCGCTTTACAAATGTCAAGTATATGAGAGGTGCGTACACTTATATATACCATACTTGCCAACTTTTAAAAGTGGTCTGTAGGGAGATCCCACGTGTAGTGGGCCATCAAAATGTGAATAAACCTCACCCCTTTGTGACAAAGACACCACCCCTTAACAAGGCCACACCTACTACATGCAACGGTGTAATGGCTCTGTAAGTAAAGCTAATATGAGAACTGTGGATTACCGTAATGACTTGGACGTATTCCAGCCATAATTTGCGCACTCCGGCGCGTAATTACGGACTGAAATACGTCCAATTTTAAGCCGTGTGAACATAGCCTAATACTATCGGGATGGAAAGGTCCATTGCTGCTGGAAGCACTACAACTCTCTTGAGGTATAGTGATTCAATACATAGAAATCTTCATAGATAGATATTTATTTTCTGCTGTTAGCATCGGTCCAACATTTGCTGCAGCGCTGTACAGAGATTGCCATCACTCACATTAGTTATAGATAGGCCAGATATCATAGTAAGGTCAGGAATGTGCCCTGTAGTAATGTTTATAGCAGATTAAATAATTTCACTTGAGCAGCATCCAAACTGCAGATAGTAGTGTCATCTTATATCTGCTAAAAACTACAACAGTCATCTTGAGGCTGAGTACGGACACTTAAATTCCCAGACTGGTTGATGATCAGTAGTAGCCAAGATGTTTACCACAGAATGGGCGATTTGCATAGTACTATCATGAATGACCCCATTACTATTTAAATCTCTGATCTCTCCATTATACACTGCACAAAATAATAAAGGGAACACTTAAACAACACAATGTAACTTCAAGTAAATCAAACTTCTGTGAAATCAACCTGTCCAGTTATGAATCAACACTGATTGTGAATACATATGTCCAGCTGTTGTGCAAATGGAACAGACAAGGTAGAAATGATAGGAAATTGGCAAGACAACCCCTATAAAGGAATGGTTCTGCAGGTGGTGACCACAGACCATTTCTCTGTTCTCATCCTTTTTGGCTGTTGTTTTGGTCACTTTTGCATTTTGTCATTGCTCTCACCCCTAGAGGTAGCATGAGGCGGTGTCTACAACCCACAGAAGTTGCTCAGGTAGTGCAGCTCATCCAGGATGGCACATCAATGCGAGCTGTGGCAAGAAGGTTAGCTGTGTCTGTCAGCATAGTGTCCAGAGCATGGAGCAGATACCAGAAGACATGGAGGGGGACGTAGGAGGACAACAGCCCAGCAGCAGGACTGCTACCTCCTCCTTTGTGCAGGCAGGAACAGAAGGAGCAGGGCCAGAACCTGCAAAATGACCTCCAGCAGGCCACTCATATCCATGTGTCTGCTCAAACCATCAGAAACAGGCTCCATGAGGGTGGTATGAGATTCCAATGTTCGCAAGTCGGTGTTGGGCTTACAGCAGTGTGATTGGCATTTGCCAGAAACACCAAGAATGGCAAATTTGACAATGGCACCCTGTGTTCTTCATGGATGTGAGCAGTTTCACACTAGGCACATGTGACAGACGTGACAGAGTCTGGAGACGGTGCAGAGAACATTCTGCTGCCTGCAACATGACCGGTTTGGCAGTGGGTCAGTGATGGTTTTGGGAGGCATTTCTTTAGAGGACTGCACAGGCTCCATGTGCTAGCCAGAGGTACCCTGACTGCCATTAGGTACCAGGATGAGATCCTCAGACACATTATGAAACCATATGCAGGTGCAAAGGGCCCTGGGTTCCTTCTGATGCATGACAATGCTAGGCCTCATGAGGCTGACGTGTGTCAGCAGTTCCTGCATGATGAAGACATTGATGCTATGAACTGCCTTGCCCGTTCCCCAGACCTGAATCCAATTGAGCACATCTAGGACATCATGTCTTGTTCCATTCACCAACACCACAGACTGTCCAGGAGATGACTGATGCTGTAATCCAGGTCTGGTAGGAGATCCCTGAGGAGAACATCTGCCGCCTCCACAGGAGCATGCCCAAGTGTTGTAGGGAGGTCATACAGGCACATGGAGGCCACACACTACTGAGCCTAATTTCCTTGTCTTGAGGCATGTCTACTGAAGTTGGATCAGCCTGAAATTTATTTTCCACTATGTTTCATTTTTTTCAATGCGAACCACTATGTAATTAACAAAGAATTTCAACTGGTATATTTAATTCTTTGATATCTAGGGTGTAGTATTTTAGTGTTTCATTAAATTTTTTGAGCAGTGTAGATTATTATTAGTCCCCTGACAAACCGCCATCTTTATACAGCAAAACGTGTTGGGAGCGAATTTCGAGGGGTCAATCAATATTTGGTAGCCAGGTTCGGACTGTCCCAAAGGGGAATAGGGGAAACTCCCGGTGGGCCCCTGAGCATGACAGACCAGGAGTTGTTTTGTTACTGCATATACATGCTTGAAAGAGGCAGAAAATCAGAGAAAGAGAGTCAAAAAGCAAAAAACAGAGTATAGTAGGCAGGTACAGTCATTTACAGTAGCTGTAGCGTGGGCCCATAAAATAAACTTCACTGGTGGGCCCAGAAACAGCACAGTTGGTGGGCCCCTAGAATCAACTCCACCTGTGGGCCCTAGACACCCCAGTCCAACACTGCTGGTAACATTAGGGATAATCTAGTAACAACCACTATAGGGTCGGGCTATCCTTTCAGAGAGGATTCCTCTGCTGGTTAGGTATGTCTCAGTAGGGCAAATAGTAGGGAATATGTGCTATTTCTTGGATTTGTAACACCACATGGAACTTTTAACACCTACTATTATTTGAATAAAGTCCAATATCAAAAGCAATTCTCACTGTGTGGAATATACTTCTGTAAGCCCTGGTGGATTATAATTACAATATGTTTGGCGAAACAGATAAATCTGTTTTCAGTAATTTTTTTCTAAGCTCCCAAACCCAACAGAAGGTGCTATAGCTATAGTTATGCCAATGATATTTATTAAGATAGGTAGGTTAGTTAGATAGATAGATAGATAGATAGATAGATAGATAGATAGAATAAAGAAAGTTCTTCACAGCACTCTTCCAGGTGAAAAAGAAAAAACTGTTTATTTCCACATGCTTACACCAACATTTCGACTCCCTCACAGAGATAGATAGATAGATAGATAGATAGATAGATAGATAGATAGATAGATAGATAGATAGATAGATAGATGCTCACCAAGCCCCGGGGCTCCCTAGGGGTTTACTCTGCTCCTATGTGGGCAATTCCAAGCTTGGTTAGGAGATGATAGATGGATAGATAGATAGATAGATAGATAGATAGATAGATAGATAGATAGATAGATAGATAGATAGATAGATAGGATACACACATACAGACACATGCAGATAGATAGATAGATAGATAGATAGATAGATAGATAGATAGATAGATAGATAGATAGGCAAGATACAAAAAGAATGAAATAAGTCAAAACAAAGAAATAAAGATACATAAATATATAAACGTACATATCGGAAGTTGTATATTTTCAAGTGTAACTTAATTCCAATTCACAAAATAATGAGTATAAGCTTTTATAACGTCCACAGACAAACGCCAGGTTAGGGATTTGCTACACTATCAAAAAGTTCTAAATGCGTGCCGCAACACAATGTGCTGATTTTTTGTTTTCAACTAGAAAATACATTATTTAGCAAAATAAATAAATAACAATAAATAGTACCTTTACTTGAATTCCAGGGACTGAGCAGAGCTAAACCTGTTTCGGTGTGTAAGTTTCCTTCTTGGATATACAGTGACATTTTGCAGGATAAAGAAGAGAAGAACAATAGTAACACTATTATCAGATACAGCACTTCAAATAAGAAAAATAGACGTGTTCTCCTTAAATCCAAACCTTAAATCTCCCCTATCTACAAGCTGAAGCAGTGACTTTGTGCAGACTACTAGATGGATGCATTGGATGTAACCCTGAATAACAAATGATTAACTGTTTACAGAAGTTGATCTCTTATCACATCCATGGAAATAAATCTGCAGACTTGAGAAGCACAGCTTGTTTGCAGCAGCATTTTTACACCACAGTCCTTAGTGACATTGAAATCTAAGTCTCCATGCAGCCCTGAACTTAGCCTGGACCTGCTTGTTTTCCTCTTTGTTTCATTATCTTGACCCTGAGGTAAAGCAGTTTCCTGAAGTATTGCTTGCAGGAACAAGTCTGTTATTATCCAGCAGCAGAACAAGAAATTCAGCAATATAGAGTCTTCTTATAATAAGTCTATTCAGGCAGCCAGGAAGCAAGGAACAGTCCGGGTTCACAATAGAAGTCTAAAGCCTGCAGCAATCACCATTGTAGAGCTCAGGATTAGCAAGGACTTTTCAGCAGCTCCAGTTAATGACATTTCATAAGGTTCTAGTCTTGATTCCAGGTCTGAATGAGCTCTGGTTATATATTCACCAGTCATTGTGCAGTGTTTTTCTTACACAGCAGGATTTCCAACTATCCCTAAATTCCTGGGCAGTCCTTAAAATTAGGAGACTTTTTTCCCCCTGTCCATAAAAAATGTGCCTTGTTTGTAATCGTTTGAAACTGGACGAGCTTGTGCAGATTATTATATCTGTAATTAAGTTTACAGTAAATGCAGCTAATGTGTTCATATCAGTATTCTGAGCTACAGACTTACTTATCTCTATGATTTATCACAGTTTATCAATGTGTCCATAAAAAATATTGGCTCTCTGTAATTAGTGTTGTGCTTCAGATTCTGGTCATTACTAAATTCGGCCTGAATATCAGCAGTTCATTTCAGGTCACCTTAAACTGAATTGTGGTGGAATTCGCAGGAAAATTGGCAACTAATCAGAAGTCTACGTGTTAGACTGGCAAAAGGAAGTGTATCATTCATCTTAGATGTGGGTAGGAGTTCTATTGGATCCCTGCATTATCTGACATCAGGTCCCTACCCTAGAAAATATTTGCAAATTTGGGCTGGACTAAGGATTAGATGTGACAGAGAAGGAAGCATCTATCTGCAGTCTACTGCATGTAAAATCCACCACAAACGTGCTCAGCTCAGTATACTAAGGGCTTGTCCCCACGGCACGAGTTTGCAGCCGGTTTTTCAGCCATTTTTCGTTTCACAAACATTTAAATGGACCGCTACGGAAAACCCGCGCAGCAGTCCCCATTGCACGGATTTTCGGCCCAGCGGTTTTTCAGACCACCGGCGGTCCAAAAAACATTGAATGTGTGCATTCTTCTGCCATTTTCGGGGGGCAGAAGAACATGTCTATGTGAAGGGGGAGGGCTTTTCTCCACTAATCGCGGAGAAAAGCCACCCCCTGCGGATAAACCGATCGGTATTTGTCCTGTGCCGTGGGGACGCGGCCTAAGAGTAAGAGTCACGTGCTGCACCAGCACGTGACTGTAAGGCTATGTTAACACGGCTTAAAATTGGACATTTTTCAGTCCGTAATTACGCGCTGGAGTGCGCAAATTACGGGCTGAAAACGTCCCAGTCATTACGGTAATCCACAGTTCTCATTGAGAACTATGGATTATGTCTCCTCTCCCTGCTCGGCGAATCTGCCGGGCGGGGAGATAATTGACATGTGAATTACTAGCGGCGCTGGTAATGCAATTCTATGGGCCGGCGAGGTGCCGGCCCCCCGCCCCCGCTCCCGGCCACACGGCGGAATTGCGGGGCGTATTTACGCCCTGCATTTAAGCCGTGTGAACCTAGCCTTAGGAATAGGAACCACAGTGAAGAAAACAACCCTGTGTGTAAGCAGTAGAGCTAAGCCAAATTAATCCTAACTATGCTCAGCATTTTATGCTAGGAAACAGGAATAGGGAGCACAGAGAAGGACACATCTGCTTGTGTAAGTTGTGTACTTCTAGCAAAATCCACCACAGTTGTGCTAGGTTCTGTATGCTAGAGGGCTGGAATAGGGACAACGCAGATAAAATAGGCAGGTTAGGAATACACAAGGGTACATAAAGGTTTCCAAGTACAGAAATAAATATATTACAGAAAGAATTAGAAGTTATACTTAGGTTTGTCATGCTCATAAACTGGTGGTAATTTTCCTTTTTGTTGTTAGTGTTTTTATTTAGATATCATTTCTTACAATTCTACTCAGGGACCATTGGCAATCTTCTTCTTTGCAGTCAAACCACTGAAAATGTTGGATTTATTTCAGTCCCTGTCATCCCTTATGTATTCCCAACCTGACCGTTTTGATCTGACTTGTCGCTATTTATGCCTTGTAGGATACAGAGCTGAGCACAGTTGTGATGAATTATGCTAACAGTACATAGCTTTTCACAGCTAACAAACATTGGTGAGTCCATTTCTGTCGGTCAGTCCATTATAGGCCATGTGTATAGAACGACAGGTACCAGTACTTATTGTAACTTAGAATCCATTAAGGAGGAGGGGTAAGAGGTGGTATATAATGAGTTTCTTGACCTGACATAGTGTGAAGACCTAAAGCTACATAGTAGCAGGCAGGGCGTAGAGGAAGATGAAGATGTTGTAGAAGGACTGTCCTGGGACACGGGGCAGGCTGTACAACGACATAAGATTCCCACTGTCATCAGCTAGCAACCATGTCCGGCCCACATCTATGTCTGGGCACAGAACTCCTGCCTTCAAAGCCTTCTTTCGAAACCTAACATAATGACAAAACAGTGGTCATCTGCAAGATCTGTGCATGATCAATCATATTAAGTTCCATCAATTACTTTGGAGAGTGCACCTGGGCCATAGGACAGGGCAGCTGTTTCATCCTGCTTCCTCTACTACTGCTGTCGCTGCCTCCTCCCTTCAAACCTGAAAATATTAAAATACTAGACAGTAAAGCTAAAGCTCTAAAAATTTGTTACAGACCTTTATGTGGGCTTTTAAATCTGTGTGGGTTGTCTGACAGTATGATTGTCTGCAAAAAGCACAGGCAACAGACTACTGTCTTTAATAGACTGAATAATATATGTTAATCACAAGGCATTATGGGAAAGGGGCTGAGAAGCCCACAGCGCCCTCTGTTGGTTGTAACAAATCCTCAATTTGCTTTTGACCCACCGAGTCTTGAGAAAGCAAAAAGGATTTTTTAGCCAAGCCAGTATCTCTCATCTACAGACATCGCTGTTTCGGGATTTTTGTCCCTCTTCAGTGCAGAGTAGAGAAGATACTGGCTGGCTGTGTGGGAGGCATCGGGTAGCTCAGGAAGGGAAGATCTCTCCTTAAGGAGAGCACCGAGCGAACGGCTTGTGATATGCAGATGCTAAGTAGAGGGCAAAAAGGCAAAACAAAAACTCTACAAGCCGTTCGTTCGGTGCTCTCCTTAAGGAGAGATCTTCCCTTCCTGAGCTACCCGATGCCTCCCACACAGCCAGCCAGTATCTTCTCTACTCTGCACTGAAGAGGGACAAAAATCCCGAAACAGCGTTGTCTGCAGATGAGAGATACTGGCTTGGCTAAAAAATCCTTTTTGCTTTCTCAAGACTCGGTGGGTCAAAAGCAAATTGAGGATTTGTTACAACCAACAGAGGGCGCTGTGGGCTTCTCAGCCCCTTTCCCATCATGCCTTGTGATATGCAGAAGCTACTGAGAGGGCGAAAAGGCAAAACAACCACTCTACAAGCCGTTCGTTCGGTGCTCTCCTTAAGGAGAGATCTTCCCTTCCTAATATATGTTAAGGAAGACTTCTGTAAGGACCTGTGCTCTTGGGAACCAATGGTCTAATTTTTTGTGCCTGTTACAAATGGCTATTATGCATTTCTACTTAATAAACAACCATTTTCATTGTTATGTCAGTGCTGTAATAAAATCCAGGAAGGATGCAGAATACTCGGGGTAGAGCAAAAAGGTGAAAACACTTTATTTCTCCATCAAAAATGCGACATTTCAACCTATATTGAGGTCTTTATCAGGTTCGAGGGTAAGAAGGCTGTGCATGCATCTACTAAAAGTTTTTTTGTATACAGGGGCTTGTGTTCAAGTGCTGCTTGTTACCTTTTTGTTTTTTAGTGCTGTAATAAAGTGACACTCATCATTTTTGCCAGTCACTCTTTCCTGATTCCTCTGACAACCGTGACTTTTCTTTACCAGTGAGACTGCCTCTCCTCCTGATGCCACTATGTATTTTCATTCTACGTATTTTTCCCTGTTTTTCTTTTAGGGTTAACCTTAAGGGTATGTTCACACAGCGTATTGATTCTGTGCTGGGATACATTTTTAGACGCGTGTTTGGATCCGTGTTTCGGGCCCTAAACAGACCTAAACACGCATCTAACAATGTGCAGTGTGATTTACATTAGTTTCAATGTAAAACACCCATCGGCGTTCAAACGAGTGATCACCAATGCGTGTTTACTTGCGTCTTTTGGATCCGTTCAAAGAATTGACACGTCAGTTCTTGATCCGTTTGACGCAGCAGACGCCCTATTTAAAACTATATTGTGCGATCTTGCTGCAGCCAAAACGCATCCAAACACATATCTGCATGTTGGATGGGTGTTGGATGCATTTTGGATGTGATTTACGCAGCTCTTTTGAATGCGTTTTTCGGATCCAAAAACGGATCCAACACGTCATGTGAACATACACTAAGGGCCACATGTATGAAAGCTGTTTAGATCTAAAACTCACTTTTTTGCCCATAGTAACATAGCAAACAAGTGAGCTTTAGACCTAAACAGTTTTCATACTTGTGGCCCTAAGAGTTAGAGTTTACCCTAACTTGATGAAATTTGCAGATATTTGGTCCCTGTAGGTGCTTTCCAGAGACCAGTAAACACAGGCAGAATTTTTACCTGACAAACTTTAATGGAATTTAGGCTTGAGTCCCGAATCCCAAATATTTTTAAAAAGTTTGTCTGAAAAGCTCTCAAACCAAACAGAGCGCTATTTCATCAATACTATCTTTGATTTTTGGTTAAGTTGTCCAAAAAAATAAAAAAATCAGACTGGCAACCGTGTTAACCATTTTGCTGGGAACAGCACCGAGCACAGACATCAGGCAATAGCACATGACTACTGCAGCCAATCAGTGGCTACAGCCGTGCTGATCTGACCACCGGCGGTTGGAAGTAAACAGGAGAACGGAGAAGACCACACAGCAGCGTTGGTGCTAGAAAGGAGGGGAGTACGAAGGTGAATATGCATTTTTTAGTTTATTGAAACAGAAGTATCTTAAATTTATAAAAAGTAAAAAAAAAACCTAGGTAATTCCTTTAACCAACATATGACACTGATTGTTCGACTGCTCAACAATTATCTGTTAATATACACAGATATCTGATTGCTTATCAAAGGTCCACACAAATATTCACACAATTTTAAATAGTAGCTGTGAAAAAAAATACTAAAGATACTTTATATGACAAAACTGTGTATGCACAGTACTAACTAACTATTGTCTAACATAATGACAGCCATTCATGGTACAGAAACTACATAGAGTACAGCAGGGCAATGTAATGACTCATGTACAAGGCAGAAAGCTGCCTAGTGACAGATCTAAAAACCTAGTTATCTATAAACAGCACTGACAACATTCCTTGGTTTAATATAAACATTTAGAAAGCAGTCCGGAGGTGAATATATGGGGCAGGAACATTTTGCAGTTAACAATACTATGGTATTTGGAAAGTAGCTGAATACAGACCTAAATCAGATCTGTGCAACTTAGCATAACACCCTTGGAGGGCCCTCAGACAGCCGGGAATGTCCCTAAACAGCCAGGTGACACCCATGGCCCATCAGGGAATACCCATTTTAGGGTATGGATTGCACAGGTCACGCACTTATAACGTACCTCCAATTTTTCAAAACTGCTTGTAGCAGTCCAGACAGGGCGTCCCACCCTGTAACAATCAACAAAAACAGCCTTCTGGACAGCGAGGTTAATGTATCCTCACACAAGACTTCATCTTATTTAATATAGACTTTAATGAATCCTTCATACAAACAAAGCTTTCTTGCAGCTAGCTTATTATATGTAGCATATTCATACATTGCGGTTTGGAACATATCAACGTTCAATCTTCAGGGGTATTCACGGCAAGACTTGGCTCGCTTCTCCTCCTACACGTTGTATATTGAAACAAAAAAATGATATAAAGCCGATATAGTACTTGCTTGTCCGGACAAAAGTCTCTCAAGCAGACCTCACTGTGTCCTCTCGACATTGTTGAACACAGCAAGAGACTACTGCGCCTGAGACGTTTCGGGGTCCTCCCCCTTTGTCACAGGTCCCAGTCCCTTTGTAGATGGTTTTTGGGCTGCCAGAAATCTTTTGGCATTCTGTAGTTGTGCAGGTCTGCCCTAGATCAAAACAGGTAGTAAAAGTCCATATTTTTATCATTGGTCCCTTGTTTACTGTATATGTCCCGTGTATATGTCCTGTATTGTGCTGTTCCCCCCTACATCTCCTCCCTCATCTCTGTCTAACATCCTGCCCGGTCTCTCTGCTCTGCTGCTTATCTTAGACTACATGCCTCAGTCATCTGAATCTCCCATGCCCGTCTCCAAGATTTTGCACGTGCTGCACCAGTTCTCTGGAACATGTTACCCCATATGATCAGGCACACTCACAACCCTCATAGTTTTCAGTGCGCTCTGAGAACTCATTTTCTTAGACAAGCCTATCAAGATCCCTAATCGTTAACCTCCCAAATTATGTCACACATTCAATACTTCCTGCACTTGGGCACTCACAGGCACTTATCTGTATATAGATGTATGGTCTGGGTGGCAGGTTCACCCAACTTTTTTTATGTAAACTACCACACATTTACATTGTAAACCAAGCACTTCTCACCTTTTGTTTCACCCATACACCCTAATAGATTGTAAGCTCTTGGGAGCAGGGTCCTCACACCTTGTGTCTGATTTGTACGTAGCTTTTTACTGTGTAATGTGCTGCAGAATGTGTTGTCGATTACGCGCCGCGAGTAATGCATGTCAATGGGCCGGCAGGCTGCCGGTCCCCCGTGCTTCGGGAGTACACGCTGATCAGCGCGACTCCCAAAACACCCGGCGTATTGCAGTGCAAACTGTACGCGCCGTATTTACGCCATGTGAACATACCCTTAGTCTTTACCAGTCAATGAAGGTACAATTCTAATGCTAGCATGAAAAATGTAAGCCTTTTCTGTCGATGCAACTTGGTTAGTAGCGGTGCAGTGACCATCTGTCTTCTTTGGAGCCCTGTATTTTTGGTAGCCCCCTGGTTCAATTTGGCACGTAACCATCTGCCTCATAAGAATACAGTAGTTACATGGTAGCTAAAGGCCTCTATTATAGATGTTGCATTTGGGGCCCTGAAACTTTAAAGTGGTTTTCTCACTACAAAGATTACCTTTCAACAAAAAGGGACAGTTAAATGAAGGCTTTTTCTAAATACTTTGGTCAATAGATTTTACTTTAGTCATGAGATAAGAACGTTTTCTTATGTGCTCTAAAGTCCGCATAGATTTCTATGTTTACTTGCACACCAGACAGATGTCTGCTATCTGATTAGCTGAGAGCAGAGATTTCTGTTATGTGCTTTTCTGAGAGCAGAGATCAGGAAGTGACGCCACCTCACTGATGGACTGAGATTGACGCAAAGTAATTATATCTAACAAGATTAGCTTCACTAAACAAAAGTTACATGTGCTGTGAGGACCAAAAAGTATGGAGTTATCTGTAATCTTGTTAGAGATCACAAGCCCTTGCACTGTCAGAGTAACAGCTCTCTAGAAGTTGAACATGCTCATCACTGTGTAGAACCACCCACAGCCGGAGGAAACAGAGTAAGCGTAAAACTGCTGAAACTCAGTGAAACTGAGTGGTGAGAAAACCTCATTAAGTTACGCCACTGTATGTTGTTTGCAATGGAAGAGAAAAAGTTAACCAGTCAGATCTTCAATCAAAGGCATACGTTTCTAGGCAGCAAAGCACATGTCTGGCAAACGTGTTTTTAATTTGAAGCTTTCACATACAATACAGAGATGGTAAAAGATACAAATTATGAATACAAAATACTTTTTAGCTAATAAACATTAAAAAAGTGATCATGAAATGACAGTGTAGGATCCCTGCAATGAAAGGATTTGCATTTTTAGTGATGTGACCTCTGACCATTTGTAATGGGTAACAGAGACAACTGGGGAAAAGCAAGCAGTTAGATGTTGCTAATATTGTCAGTAATTAGCAGCTTACAGATAGTAATCTTCTGCAGCAAACCGTAACCAATCAGGACAGCAGCGTGAGACAATGGGGTGAAGCTTTGTAATTTTTCACATTATTATTCACAGAAATAAAATAGACATTTTATGGAAATTCAATTTTTTTTACAGCGGTAATGCTGCCTGTGTATAAGAACGAGCTGGCTGCTTTGTAGCAAAGCAGGACCATTCAAATAGAAACATTTGTGGGTGTGACAGATATGGGCCGCTTCTAAAGAGAAACACAACATAAAAATATAAAACACAAAACATTATTGTATAATAGCTGCGAATACTGGAATTGTACATGCCTCCGCATTTTATGCATTTGTCAACACCTAACTTTTCTGAAATTGTATTGCTTTTGACTTAACATTTTATAATCCATTTTCTTTACATATCTAGGCTTTTCATGGCTTTTCTTTAGTGTTAAATATCTCACTTTAGTATCCTGAACAGCAAGGTCAGATTTAAGGGCTGGTAACTATGAAAATATCTACAGACCCCATTTACTAGCGGATTCATAAGAGAGAGAAGTTAAAGCCAATCAGTCTTTCTCTTTTTACTAATGAATTTTTGGTATTACTTTGGAACTTAAAGGGAATGTGTCATCAAAAAAATACTTATTGTTTAACTCACATTTTTATGTTAAACATATTTTTTAGGAATTTTTGGTTATTTTTTTTATTTTTCATATCACTTTCAATATTTTTTAATAATTCTTAAGTCCTGCAGTTTTCACTTTGGCCACTAAGCCTAATAATCGTCTGACACTTCCTGTTCTGTTTAGAGAGCTTTTCAGCAGTGTGCTCATTATCAGTAAAAACAGGATCAAACTGAAAGGAGATACCATTGTGTACAGATAACACAGAATCCACCAGTCACAAGAGGAGGTGTCACAGCTCCCCCTCTCCCCTCCCTTCACAGTGAAAACTCTCCTATACAAGTCTATGGGACAGAAACTGTTTTTACGAAACCTATGTGCATGAAGCTGCTGTAAAGTATCTCTTTGACGGCTGTTAAAGCAGTGCAAGCAAGAATGTCTTCCCCACAATCATATATAGACGGCCGAATAGAGAAATCTACAATCAGGAAATAAAAACGGCTGAGAGGAAAAGAATCCATAGATCAGGGGCTTGATTTAATAAGAAAAAAAAAATTGTCGACAGATTCCCTTTAATTGTAGCATCATATGGTTACTACATTTCTCAACATTGAAGTTGCAACAGCAAGAAGTCTCGGAATTTTGGAAATCACAGAATTGATAAACATGTTGATGTTATGCAAATGATACAAACTGGAAACGAAATTTCATAAACATCCTAATGTATTCAGTATCAAGTATGAGCAGCACGTAGAGAAATATACGTCTTGACATCAATGAGGTTATGGATGGTTGTCTGAGGAATGTTATGCCACGCTGAGTGGCAAATCATCAAAATTGGCTGCTGGCAGCTTGCTTTGTAATGGCAGACCGATGATGTTACAGATGTGCTTGATAAGTCTGGAGACACTGCAGGCCATGGTAGCAAACTTAGGCCACTGAGATCGCTCACAGTTACACAAGCAAAATTCAACCTGACATTGCTCTGTTGAGAAACAGCTTCTGCAACATTTTGGTGGAATGGCTGTACCACTGGTTCCATGACCAAATCAATCTAGCACTTGGTGTTAGTGTGCCCGAAATGAAGACTAGAGGGGTCTGGCTACTGTGCATTATGCCATCTCACACCATCATTCTGGGAGTAGGACAGTTCCCTTGTTAAGGTCTCCACATGGCAAAGCTCATATGGTCTTTATACCATTTTCTGACTATCATTGAGACAAAAGTGGAACTCATCGATGAAGAGGTCAGACCTCTAATCCTGCCTCCATTGCCCTTTTGTTGTTCACCATGATAGCCTTTGAGAGCAGTGGCGTGAGGTCAATGTAACTAGATGTCTGCCTCAAAGGCTTCTGATGGTTTGTGTTGATGCTGTTTGCCACCCTAGGCTTGGGATGGGACTTCCAATTTCACTTGCAGTACAGAATAGATCACTATGTATGATTTTATCAATCAGATAAGCTTTCCGTGTACAGGTTCGCCTCCGCACACCTCTTGCTTCTATTCCAGTTTATTGCTGTTCTCCAAACCACCGGACATACCACGTTGGGCAGTGCTGATATCTCGGGCTAGGTATGTGGTGAACTGCAGGAGTAATAAACCAAAGTCTCTCAGTTCAAGGCTTCTGTTCCTTTCATTTTGCGACAAGTAGCAATATCTGGCACATTCACAAACAGGAGGTATCGCACAGTTATCCTGCACCACTGGGTTCAAATTTTGAGATTTGATGTGGCGAATAAAACGTTGCTTTCAATCTGGCTCATCATGCCTCCCACATGCCACAGATTGGCACTAGGTGCTTGAAAATGTGATCATGTGCACATTTTAGCAACACCTGCTAATTGCCCCATTTGCATAATCTTCCAGCTTGTCCTTCTTGGTGTTGCAACTTCAATGTTAAAGAGAACCTGTCACATAGGTTGTGCCCCCCTTGCTGAGGACAGAATAAGCTAGTATCAGACCTGCTGTTCCAGTGCTGTGTCCCTTATTCTGTAAGATGTTGTAGTTTTTGAGCATTTAGGGCGACATGTATGAACGGGCTTTACGCCTGTTTTTTGGCGTACACTGCGCCTCTCGGCCCGAATTCCCCTGTCGGACGCAGGGATGCGGTGTTAGGCGCAGCGTTCGCCACTTTCAGCTGCGGCCCGCATGAAGGGGCGGGCAGTGGGCGCGGTGTAGGCGCGGTGTAGGCGTGTCGGGGCGGGACGCGGCGCGCTCGAAAACTCCGGGGCATGTACGATGGCGAGTCGGCAAAGCGAGGCGCAGTGCAGCGCTCGGCAGCTCCGACAGGCAGACCTGGTTGATTCTGGTCTAAATGCTCCGGCGGCGGCGAAGTGAAGCAGGATCGGAACATGCGAGGAAGCAGATAGAAGATCGCGACAGAAATCTCGGCGCTCCGTGCAGCAGGAGTATGAATCCGAAAAAAACTCCCTTATAACGGAGGAAAACAGTGTCAGAAAAGAGCGAACCTCAAAAATAAACATAATAATAAAAAAAAAAAAACACTTTCCAAAAATCTAGAACGGCGCAATATCAAGAAATCGGATATTGGAAATTGCCGGGAAATACAGTAATTCAAATTCTGAAAGCTATTCTCATTGGTCGGCATAAACCGGCCAATCAGAATAGGAGCGACAGTGAACCATTAAAACCTATGGAGAACGACTGACCAATCAGAATCAACGGCGGGACAGTTCAAAATACAGTAAAAAATGCAGAAAAGAGCTGATTGGCTGAGCTAGCGGGGGCTTGGCTATCTCGGCCAATCAGAATAGGAGCGACAAAGACCAATTATAGCCTATGGAGAATTTTGAACCAATCAAAATCCAAGGCGGGAGTTCAAAATACAGTAAAATGGCAGAAAAGAGCTGATTGGTTAATGCGGCGGGGGCTTGGCTATCCCAGCCAATCAGAGCGCGAGCTACTTCTCCCATTGTAATCTATGGAGATCGGCGCAATGCAATCTCGGGGCTCAGCGCCGTGCGGCATGGAGTATGAATAAAAAAATTATTTTTATTAAGTGTAAAATATTATCAGATAAAGCGCTGAAACCTTCTCTAAAAATAAAGCACTTAAATCCCTAACAACGCGTTTGTCGCCGAGACCGGCGCTACATAAGGAATTGCAATAGAGAGAATTGCCGGGAAATACAGTAATTTAAATTGTTGAAGCGCTTCTCATTGGTCGGCAGAAGCCAGCCAATCAGAATAGGAGCGACAAAGACCCATTATATCCTATGGAGTAGTATTGACCAATCAGAAAAGGAGCGACAGTGTCCCATTATAACCTATGGAGAACTATTGACCAATCAAAATCAAAGGCGGGACAGTTCAAAATACAGTAAAAATACAGAAAAGAGCTAATTGGCTGAGCTAGCGGGCGCTTGGCTATCCCAGCCAATCAGAATAGGAGCGACAGGGACCCATTATAACCTATGGAGAAGTATTAACCAATCAAATTCAAAGGCGGCGGGACAGTTCAAAATACAGTAAAAATACAGAAAAGAGCTGATTGGCTGAGCTAGCGGGTGCTTGGCTATCCCAGCCAATCAGAGCGTGAGCTACTTCTCCCATTGTAGTCTATTAAGAGAGCGGCGCACTGAAATCTCGGCGCTCAGCGCCGTGCGGCATGGTGTATGAATAAAAAAATAATTTTTATTAAGTGTAAAACATTATCACATAAAGAGCTAAAACCTTCTCTAAAAATAAATCAGTTAAAACCCAGAAGAACGCGTTTGTCGCCGAGACCGGCGCTACATAAGGAATTGCAATAGAAAGAATTGCCGGGAAATACAGTAATTCAAATTGCTTAAGCTCTTCTGATTGGTCGGCATAAACCAGCTAATCAGAATAGGAGCGACAGTGGCCCATTATATCCTATGGAGGAGAATTGACCAATCAGAATAGGAGCGACAGGGACCCATTATAACCTATGGAGAAAAACTGACCAATCATATTCCAAGGCAGGACTGTTCAAAATACAGTAAAAAGGCAGAAACGAGCTGATTGGTTGAGCTAGCGGGGGCTCGTCCAGCTTAGCCAATCAGAGCGCGAGCTACTTTCTCATAGAGTTCTATGGGGAAAAGAAATTCCGAGCGAGCTCTGTGATTGGCTAAGTTAAAAGAGGCGCCGTTATTTGGACCAATGGGAGAGCGAGCGACGCTCCTATGGGTTTTCTAATGCAATCTGAAATAAAACTGTACATGGCCGAAATCAAATGATAAGACTACAGAAGTTGTCCCGATGTGTATATAAAATGAATAATAATATGGGGGTAACGAAAAAAAAATATTAATTCAATAAAATCATGTTTATTTCTTTATTTTCGTTGCACCCATACTATTGATCCTTGGATAACGAAAATAAAGAAATAAACATGATTTTATTGAATTAATATTTTTTTTCGTTACCCCCATATTATTATTCATTTTATATACACATCGGGACAACTTCTGTAGTCTTATAATTTGATTTCGGCCATGTACAGTTTTATTTCAGATTGCATTAGAAAACCCATAGGAGCGTCGCTCGCTCTCCCATTGGTCCAAATAACGGCGCCTCTTTTAACTTAGCCAATCACAGAGCTCGCTCGGAATTTCTTTTCCCCATAGAACTCTATGAGAAAGTAGCTCGCGCTCTGATTGGCTAAGCTGGACGAGTCCCCGCTAGCTCAACCAATCAGCTCGTTTCTGCCTTTTTACTGTATTTTGAACTGTCCCGCCTTGGAATATGATTGGTCAATTTTTCTCCATAGGTTATAATGGGTCCCTGTCGCTCCTATTCTGATTGGTCAATTCTCCTCCATAGGATATAATGGGCCACTGTCGCTCCTATTCTGATTGGCTGGTTTATGCCGACCAATCAGAAGAGCTTAAACAATTTGAATTACTATATTTCCCGGCAATTCTCTCTATTGCAATTCCCTATGTAGCGCCGGTCTCGGCGACAAACGCGTTGTTCAGGGTTTTAACTGATTTATTTTTAGAGAAGGTTTTAGCTCTTTATGTGATAATGTTTTACACTTAATAAAAATTATTTTTTTATTCATACTCCATGCCGCACGGCGCTGAGCGCCGAGATTTCAGTGCGCCGCTCTCTCCATAGACTACAATGGGAGAAGTAGCTCGCGCTCTGATTGGCTGGGATAGCCAAGCCCCCGCTAGCTCAGCCAATCAGCTCTTTTCTGCCTTTTTACTGTATTTTGAACTGTCCCACCTTTGATTTTGATTGGTCAAAACTTCTCCATAGGATATAATGGGTCTTTGTCACTCCTATTCTGATTGGTCAATAGTTCTCCATAGGTTTTAATGGGACACTGTCGCTCCTATTCTGATTGGCTGGTTAATGCCGACCAATGAGAAGAGCTTAAACAATTTGAATTACTATATTTCCCGGCAATTCTCTCTATTGCAATTCCTTATGTAGCGCCGGTCTCGGCGACAAACGCGTTGTTAGGGATTTTATTAATGTATGTTTATAGAAGCTTTCAGCGCTTTATCTGATAATGTTTTACACTTAATAAAAATTATTTTTTTATTCATACTTCATACCGCACGGTGCTGAGCGCCGAGATTTCAGTGCGCCGCTCTCTCCATAGACTACAATGGGAGAAGTAGCTCGCGCTCTGATTGGCTGGGATAGGCAAGCCACCGCTAGCTCAACCAATCAGCTCTTTCTGCATTTTTACTGTATTTTGAACTGTCCCGCCTTTGAATTTGATTGGTCAGTAGTTCTCCATAGGTTTTAATGGGTCTTTGTCGCTTCTATTCTGATTGGCTGTGCTAGCCAAGCCCCCGCTAGCTCAGCCAATAAGCTTTTTTCTGCATTTTTACTGTATTTTGAACTGTCCCGCCTTTGATTCTGATTGGTCAATAGTTCTCAATAGGTTTTAATGGTTCAATGTCGCTCCTATTCTGATTGGCCGGTTTATGCCGACAAATGAGAATATCTTTCAGAATTTGAATTACTGTATTTCCCGCTAATTTCCTATATCCTAATGCGAGAATTAGTATATTGGAAAGTGATTTTGTTTTATGTATTTTTTAGGTTTCAGCTCTTGTTATGAGACTGATTAACGCATATAAAAAGTGGAATGAGTTCTCGCTGGTCAAGCCTGTCTCGCCTCGGACCAGATTTTCGGCGCAGTCCCGCACGGCACCTAAGTCCCGCACTGCGCCCATGTCCCCGCACTGTGCCCCACAAACTGGCGAGACGCAGGGAACTTTTCCCCGCATGTACGAGTGCACCTCCTCGGATGGCGAATCTTCGGCGCAGCGCCACACTGCGCCTCGGTCCCCGCACTGCACCCCACACACTGGCCAGGCGCTGCGGACTTTTCCACGCATGTATGAGTGCACTACCTCCGGCGGCGAATCTCAGGCGCAGCGCCGCACTGCGCCAAAGTCCCGCACTGCGCCTAACACTCTGGCGAGGCGCGGCGGACTTTACATTGGATGTATGAGCGCGCCTCGGCCCCGACATAAATCAGGTGCAGATTTCGCCGGAAAACTAGCGGAAAAGCGCGCCCCGACCCGGCGAGCTTCATACATGTCGCCCTTAGTGCTCAAATCTGCAGTTTTCGGCAAAAAAAGAGTCAAACAGTCAGTTTTTTTCATACCCCGCCCTTCAGAGGCTAGCCACGCCCACCTCAACTGATAAACCTATTACTCTGAATAGGTAGAAACATGTGAATAACTGTCAGGGGGGCGGGGCTAGCATGTGGTGGGCGGGGCTCACATCGGCTTATGGATAAGATTTGAGCATTAAATGCTCTAACACTACAACATCTTACAGAATAAGGGACACAGCGCTGGAAACAGCATGTCTGTCACTAGCTTGTGCTGTCCTCAGCCAGGGGGGCACAACCTATGTGACAGGTTCTCTTTATGGAATAGTTACATTATCTAGGATTTTTATGGGAGTCTTAGCTGAATACTGCTTCCACTATTGGATGACTATATGAGGGTATTATGCAAGTTATATATGGTAGTTTTATCTCTGCAATATCATGTGGGTTGAAATTAAGAGAAACAAATTGCAAATACAGACTTACCCAAACCAGCCCTGTTATTTGGAGAATATTTATTGGATTGTATTCTGGAAGTAATGGGCTTAGAATGAGTTCTTTGACTAACGATTTTATTGCATATGGATCAGTGTTGATTGATAGTAGTTGGAAACGCATATACTTTTGTGAGCCTTGTTCTTAGTGTCAGCAATACACTGTGCTTTCCTTATTTCCATATGACCCAGCTGGTCCCATGATTGTTAAAATCGATTGGAGTCACAACACCAATCAGAAAACAATGGCATATGCCAGGAAAATGTCTTCTCAGTGATCCGTGTGGTCCAAGCAATGAGAGTCCCACCAATTTAGAGAATGTGAGGTCCCGAATACCCACACTGGAAAGAGACAAGTTATTAAATCTCACCACAAAGATTAGCTTTCAACATGTAGAGACATGAAATTGAAGACTTTTTCAAAATATATTGCTTACATTTTTTTTGTTGTTTTTTTTGCTTTGTTGAAGAGATAAAAGCTATTTTATCTGTTCTGAGTGCACAAAGGTCAGCATCTGAGAGCAGGTAGTATAGTCACCACAGGTCAGACTGCCAACAGCTTGAAATAGAGTGTGCTAATTATTTCTAATTCTTGTTTACTCTGAGGCATAAGCACCTTTCCACACAACAAACATTTCCCATAGGATCTACATGCAGATTCAGAATCTAAGAGCCATAAAAATCTGACTGTAAACCAACTCCATAGACCTCAATTGAAAATCAGAGTTGTAGTTCATATGATTTTCTTTTGTAAAAAAACTTAGAACATGTTCAAAAATCTGCCATTTTCCAGGTCAAAAAACATGTCCAAAGTATTTCTATGTCGTATCTGCATCCAAAACCCCATAGAGATGAATGGGACTCGTTTTTTGAATGCGGCGAAAAAAAAACACTTACAATCCACATCCAACACCATGTCAAAATATTCATCAAATATTCATCAAACGACACAGTTCTATTTTGAAATTTGTCGTGTGGACGAACTCTAAAGCTCTCTGGAGTATAGATAAGTGCTGTGAATACAGAGCTGCTAATCACTGCTACAGAACCACCCACAGTGTGACCAGGAAGAGACAGGATGCATGAATCTAAAACTGTTTGTGGCTCTGAAACAGCGTGGTGACACAACCCCTTTAAGGTAAGCTTTCTATACACATTATAGTTGCTAGATTTAGACACTGAGGTTATCTTCCCTCCATACAATGACAGCAGTGATCATACTGGTGGATTCTTGTCAGGGAGCACTGGAGGACAGGTGAATTACAGCTGTATACGTGGTGTGTTATGTAACCAGGAAACCATAACCTCAAGACGAAAATTCCTCCAGCTACAAACCAATGTTCACTATGTGATACTATGTTGTTCTGGAGACTTTTCATCACTGTTTGACAGAGATGAGGATGACATATAGCTGACACCTCTGATAACGAAGCAGAGATGTCCCAGATTCACATGCCCACAACATAGAAATGCTTGTTGTAACATACGTATGTACTAATACCATACAAGGTCCAAAGGAAGTGAGTGAGGTAAGTGGTTGGAATTTATAACATTTGAGGCCAGCCATTTTTGTTAAAACTCTATGAAACTGCACAACTTTGAAAGATTATATGGTCGCGTGTCTTCCAGCATTCTGCAGGTATTTATTTCATATTGCTTATGTAGTGTCAATGTATTCCTCAGGGGTACAATCACTCACATCAGACCCTGTCCCCAATAGGGTTTAGCAATCAAATGTTTGTACCTCAGACTCACAAACACTAGATCCAATTTTATAGAAAGCTAAATGACCTACAGATATGTTTTGATGTGTGGGAGGGTAGAAGAAACCCAAGTAAGCACAGGGAGAATATGCAAACTCCATCCAGAGATTGTCCCTAGTTGGATTACAAACCTCAGATTCCAGGGCATAGTACAAAGCACTGAGCCACCTGGATTAACTATACTGATTATATTACCTATTTGTATTAGTGGTATAGTATTAGGAACTATATTGTATACAGTATATCCGATATATGTACTAGTATTATATATTGTGAACTGTATTGTATATAGCTGCTATATGTACTAGTATTATATATTGTGAACTGTATTGTATATAGCTGCTATATGTACTAGTATTATACATTTTAAACTATATTGTATATATCTGCTACATGTACTAGTAAAATATACTGTGAATTGTATTGTATATATGAGCTATAAACAGTGGTATATTTTGGAAACTATGTTGCATATTGCAGCTATATATAATAGTATTATATATTTTAAACTATGTTGTATGTATCAGCAATATAACTGGTATTATATCTTGAAAAATATTTTGTATTTATCAGCCATATGTACCAGTTTTATACATGGTCGAATCACATTATTATGACCACTTCCTACTTTTGACATTGTTAGTGTGTAGTTGATAGTAAGTCAGGTGGCATAAGGTGTTCGATAGACTATCTGCACATATATCCCTTGTTGCTATCATGGGTAAAAGGGAAGATAGATGAGCAGTTAGAGGTCAGATCGGACCTCTAACCCCTGATGAAGCCAGGTTAGCTGGCGAAACATGTCGGGGAGGTCAGATATGACGTTTTAAATTGTGATTTCTCACCTCTGTCTAGAAGTGTCACCTGCTGCAGACAGTGTCACAAGGGGGCCTTATTTGTTCTGTGTCTATGAGATTAGGGACGAATGCCCAAGTAGTTGGCTTGGGATCCCTTACTGGAGCTAGTACTTTGCTATAGATATAAGGCTCTCCTGTTAACAGGTGGTGCTCCACCAGATTTGATAATAGAAAAGGAGTTATTTCTACTTTCAGAAGCAAAAAGGGTTAAATGATGAGGTTAGAGATCAGGTTTTTAAATAGTGTGTATAGAGGTTAAGAGTTATATATAATAAAAGTTACGTTTTAGTGTTTAACAGATAGAGAACTGATAGAGTTTAAGTTTGCCTACGGCAAAATAGTAAATGTAGCCTTTGCTAGTTAGTCACATTTTCTGCTCCACCAAATGGATGGATGTTGGCATATGAGGAGAGAAATTTTAAAGAGCAAATATCCAGCAACCGTTGTTGTCAGAACACTAGCTGGTGGTGACAGTGGTGTGGAAAATATTTCATGGCATTTCTACTCACTAATCTGGAAGGCACTGTCAACCAATTCGGTTATGAATCCATCCATACAGATCATATATGCTGATTGTCTTCTCTGGGGCGAATGAGATCTTCCAGCAAGATAATATGACATGTGACACAGCTAGAATTGTCCGACTTTGGTTGAAAGAGTATGATCAAGTGAGCATCTGTAATACTACCTTAATCATTGTGTTTGCTCGATGGATCCTTCACCACGTACCTTCTGTCCAGATACCTGTGACAGCCTACCAGGACCTTATTGGGTCACTCCCAGCCTGTCTACCTGGTGTCTGTGCAGTACATGGTGGTTACTCTACAAATTAGCTGGGGGTCATAATCAGTGGCAGAACTAGAATTCCAAGGGCCCCATAGCAAAATGAGATGGGCCCGCACTACCTAAAACTAGGAATCTGGAACAACAGCATAAATGCAACAATAAAAGGAAGAAATAATAGAACCATATATGAGTGAAGCTACATGGTAGTGCTAGATAACCAAAAGCCACCAACTTGCAACTCCATACCAAAAGGTAAAACTTCCTTGTAGCCAGGGGCGTCGTTCGGGCCCCGAATAAATCTGCCTGTGCCCCGAACCTCCCGGGCTCCAGGCCGCTGCCATGGGTCTAGAGTGCCGGCGGTCTCTGTATGTGCATCCATTGGACGCACATACAGCTGCGGGCTTCTGCAGAGCAGAGAGCGAGTGCTCCCTGCCCCACAGACAGTGTCGGACCGGCTCCGGTCCGACACAGCGGGGCCGCCGGGTCCTATTAGCGTTTAGGACCCGCCGCGGCCCTGTGCTGCTCAGCTGGCAGCGGCACGATGTAATGAACTCATCACGCCGCTGCATGTCCTCAGGTGCACAGCCGTCATAGGCTGTGCGCCTGAGGAGCTGCCGGAGGAGCGCAGGACTGAAGAGGACAGAGCGCGCTCGCCGGGGGTGTTAAGGTGAGTATGAATGTTGTTATGTTTATAGCGTTTACCTGCCTGACATTGCCCCTATATACCTGCCTGAGCCCCTATATACCTGCCTTAGCCCCTATATACTGCCTATGTGCCCCTATATACCTGCCTGAGCCCCTATATACTGCCTGAGCCCCTATATACCTGCCTGAGCCCCTATATACCTGCCTTAGCCCCTGTATACCTGCCTGAGCTCCTATATACTGCCTGTGTGCCCTTATATACTGTCTGAGCCCCTATATACCTGCCTGTGCCCCTATATACCTGCCTGAGCCCCTGTATACTGCCTGAGCCCCTATATACCTGCCTGAGCCCCTGTATACTGCCTGAGCCCCTATATACTGCCTGAGCCCCTATATACCTGCCTGAGCCCCTATATACCTGCCTGTGTGCCCCCTATATACTGCCTGTGTACCCCTTGTATACTGTCTGAGCCCCTATATACCTGCCTGAGCCCCTATATACAGCCTGAGCCCCTATATAATGCCTGTGTGCCTGCTATATACTGCCTGAGCCCCTATATACCTGCCTGAGCCCCTATATACTGCACGTGTGCCCCTATATACTGCCTGTGTTCCCCTATATCTATATACCTACCTGAGAGTGACCCTATATCTATATACCTGCTTGAGAGTGACCCTATATCTATGTACCTGCCTGAGAGTTCCCTATATCTATACATACTGCCAGAGAGTAACCCTATATCTATAAACCTGCCTGAGTGACCCTATATCTATAAACCTACCTGAGCGTGACCCTATGTCTATATACCTGCCTGAGAGTGACCCTATATCTATACACCTGCCTGATAGTGACTCTATATCTATATACCTGCCTAGATGACCCTATATTTATATACTTGTCTGACAGTGACCCTATATCTATATACCTGCCTAAGTGACTCTATATTTATATACCTGCCTAATTGAGGGGACCTATACACCTACCTAACTTAGGGGACTTATATACCTATAAGTAAGGAGTTGCTGGAAACATGAGGATTCTAAGATATTTGTGTCTAAAACTGCAGGGATGAGTATTGGCCGGGAGCAATCACCATGAAGGTGTGAACCGGATGGAGAAGAAAAGGGAAAGTGAACGACGCTGATCAGAAAAGGCGTCTCCTGTAAGTCACTAAATGTAACTGCAGTGTAATCACTTATTTTTCTGCAGAGCTTACATACAACTAGTATCTACCACTATATGGTCACTGTATGGCGGTAATATAATGTAATTCAGAGCCTGTGTACAGCTGATAGTCACAAGTGGGGGTTGCGTTCGGTCAGGGTCTGGCAGGATTATTTGATCCTTAAGTAGTAATAGTTTTGGGTCTTAGTTTTGTAGGAGTGTTTTTAATAATAATCATTTGTCCGGTATATTTGCTAAATGTGTAGGTGTATGTTTTGGTGGGCTGTTTAGGGGTATTGTCATTATATATATATATATATAATATATTATATATATATTATATATATATATATATATATATATATATATTATATATATATATATATTTTATATATATATATATATATTTATACATTAGCGACTTGTATTATTACTATAGTTATGGTATTACATTACTTAAATTTTTTCAGATATAGACAAAATAAATAGAGAAAGTAGATAATTTAAGCTATTGCTGCTTTACTGTAGAAATAATTATCTTTAAGAGCTTGTTGCAGCTCTGAAGCCCTTTTGCATTTGATCTTGTTGTCACAGTGCGAAACTAATGGCACAAGTTTCATTCCACAGAGTAGGAAAATTAACAGTAGAAGAAGATTTCGATAGAGATATAAGATGCTCTAGTCATGTGACTTGGTTTAACTATGGGTGTAGAGATATCTAATTCCCAGAGAGTATGTTTTGGGTTTAGAGGTTAGAGATAATTGGATTGGAATTTACCAGGGGGGATTACATATGCTCTCGTGAGTGCATGTCACATACACATGTCCCTGGTGAACATGGAGGACGAGAGCTGAAGAGGTTAATCACAGCGGGGGCAACCAGGCAATATGTCACTTCCCCGCAGGGCATAAACATAAGCACAACCTCATCTTACACACCCTAAACCTCAGCCTGTAACCAGGATTATGCTCTTAGGCTAACTACTCAAGCATGTTTTTTTCTGCTTCACCTCAAACTACTTCATTAAAAGAAAAATAATTATGGAAGTGCAAACCTTCTCTTTGCCATAAACATCAGTAGTTATTAACCATGAACGGCCTGCATTAAGCCTTTCAGTGGGGGCTCTATGAATTTGCATTCACTTTAAATTAGGGGAATAAGACTAGAGGAATTAATAAAAACCAATCAAGCAAATGCAAGAAATAAATAGCGGCACAAAACAATATCTGGGCGCTACAAACTAAATCTGCAGATTAAAGGTAAGATAATAAACCAGGAGCAGCACAGATGAGAGGTTTAAAAGAATGCCAAGCCTTGGGCAAAATGGGGCTTTCTAGGATTCATTAAGAAACTAAAAAAAAAATTCAGAATGTTTGCATTAGCAGAATCATAAAAATTGATTGCAAAAACAAATCCAATGGTCGATATAGTTTGCCCATCACAACAGTGATGATAATAATAGTAATTAGAACAATAATAACATATTCTGTTTTAAATTATAGCCAGTGCGGTGATCAGATGACCGACACAGGTCTAGATTCAAAAACCCCCAATGATCACCCGAGTAAAGAGTGCTTCGCACTTAGTATGACTGACCAAATAATATATTGACGAGCTGTAGCCATCATAGTACGCTAGTACTTGTTCCCAAGCAACGACCCCCCCCCCCCCATATGATTTTCATAGGCCAGTCAGACTTGTTGTTTTCCACTACTTTTCTAAACTCCTGAAAAGTAGCATAAAAAATAACTAAATATGCGATGCTATATTTGGAAATGATAGAACCAATGGCATAGGCTTTAGGGCAGAAGACCATATTTCTCAGTGTAATAACAATGGCAACCTATCCTAAAAAAAAATTGAGACATTTTTCTCAGTTACAGTAGCTGTGGTTTACCTACTTTGACCATTTAGACACAATTTTAGGTTGTTGTCATAGTACAAGCACCTTCAAAGGAGGATAACAGTAAAAACCCTATAGCTCTACCACTATGCCTTTGGATTTTGGTATTATATTGAATTTGGTATACTACAGGTAGTAGTGTTTGGCTACAGATTTGGGTCTGGACAATTCGGCCTGACCTGAATTTTGAGCAAGCAAACGACAGTCTGTGGGAAAATCAGGAAACCACTCAGAATCCTCATGATCAGAAGCTCAGATATTTCCTTTTTGCTATCTGAATGCCAGAATTCCTATTGGTTTCCCAATTTTCTAAATTGTCCCAACTCAAATCTGAAGTGCAACATTAATAGTCAGGTATGAATTATGGCTTTTTCACCTGGGGCAAATATTGTTGTTGATTGTTGTTCCTCTCCCACAAAGTACTGCAAACAGCTCCTACTTATACTGATTCATAATCTGACTATTTGCTTACCCTGCTGACACTGCTATTGTGTGAAGGCCTTGCGCTACTCCACCATGTGCCACACCATAAAGTTATTATTAATTCTTGCTACTGGTGTCAATGTAATCTCTCTACTTATTAAACAGGGCACTTGCCCCAAACTTGCCACCTCCCTTATTTCTATGTATATTGAATAATGTCTATATAATTTCTATAGTGTGTACAGCTCAGAGGTAACAGGTTCCCTTAAAGAGGTTGTCTCACTACAAGGATTGCTTTTTATGTTAAAGATTTTGCAATATGTGTCCATTAACAGTGTCCTACCTATTCCTAGACATCTCCTCTTGTATGGGCTGTATCAGCAACTCAGGTCACTATAGCTACAGACCTGGTTGATATCTCCTGATAGGCTGCCAGCACTGGTTGCTATAGCTACAGACCTGGCTTCTACTGCAGCCTAGTAGAAGCCACTAAACACGCCCCTGAATTAAAAATGAAACCAAGAAAACAGGACCGAGGTGAAATGAATCGATGTAGTGAGACAACCCTTTTAAATATAAAAGAGTAACCTTTTTCTTGCTCGTTCCTCTAGTTAGCTATCTTCACTTATATATGTTAGAGAGAAAGCATGGCAGAGGTATATATGTCTTTCAGATAATTGTATTCACCTACATTAAGTAATTTAATTGGATTTTACCATATTGTAGTGTATTGTAAGTAATGTTTTATAGCACAATTTAGCTTTATAATTATAGGAAGAGTAAAGAATGAACTCCCTATAGTAAAATATGAAAAGCAGGGGAGAGCTTGAAAGGGTAGCAGGGAGGCAACTATGCACCCCTAGGCCACTTTCATTTTCCACATGAGATGCTAACACCAAGATGTGGATTAAACTATCTTTAGTTCTGCACACAGCCAAATTACATGTTAAGGCCATTCTATGTAGAGACTGTGTGGCTTTATGTTGCATGCCATGGACTAGGGCAACCTGTCTAATGCCATTATTATATATATATGTATCCCATGCTCTGGTTCTCTTATGTAATTACTCATCTTGAATCCCAATACAAATGGCTGACAATCTGATCAGCAGGATAATAAGAACTGCGTTTATAATGATGAAACCTCAGAAAGTATATATCATCTAATAAAAACAGGAAAGATGAAATCAACGCCAACTGGAGATGCCAGGAAGAAAGATAGTATAGCACAAATTTGTACAAATTGTGGGTATCTATTTCTTCTCACCTATACCCAATAGTATGTCTACTTGCTGCACATTGACCCTTCTTTCCATAACTCATATCAGCAAACTTCTAGCAGCAAGACGTCTTATTCTTGAGAACTGGTTCTTCAAACCTATACCACTTGCTTCAAGATGTGCCCGTTGGAATATTTAGCCTTCTGCAAACCCCGCCATCCTTTTCATTGAACTTGGCAAAGGAAACTTCAGACAGACTGTCACCTCTTCCAAGTTTTCTACACAGTAATATACTGTATATCCTCTATCTTCATACATAATCTTCTACCTCTTTCCAATATTCACCTTCAGATCATATGTTCTCACACACAGACTCTTTCTTGATATACTCTGGCCATAGACGTCAACCTTTAGCCTATGGTTGTCTGTCTGGTCTGAGTACATATGTTCTTAAATATGTAAAGGATCATTACTATGCTGTTACAATACTGGTACCATATGTAAAGGATGATTACCAATCAGTAAGAATAATCTTACCATACCAAAAATACCTAAAGTTCAGAATGATCATGTAATCATTCTCTTTTTACATAAAGCCTCCTGTATTCAGTTCTGTCTTGGATAATTATTTTGTTCTTTTAATAAATAAGAAAATCAAGACAATCCCATGTATATGTGTAAACCAGTTTTAAAAGCAAAAACACAAAGTTTTTTTGGTAGAGAACTAGGATTTTCAAAATCGACTGACAGAACAATTATAAATCCCAGTAAAAATTTAACTTTATTTAAATACATTAAAAACTCAATAAATCCCAAAATTTTCTCAAAATATGTTGTTCTTGTACTCAAAACCACTCCTATTTATACACTTTTAATCTCATCCCCATAGCATAAAGATAGCAACGGTAAAAATATTACCAAACCTCTTAGGATTATGCCAATGATAATCACAAAAAACACAATTTATCATATAGCAAGATCAGGATCATTACTTGAAACATCTTTAGAAAAACTCATGGTTTTGTAGTGTACATCGGTATATGACCTTTCACGATGCAGATCCAAGGTGCAAATCCAAGGGTACAAGAAAAATCCAATTGGCTAGAAAAATAGGCATAACAAATAAATAAATAAACCTATTCTAACCCTGTCTAAGGTGGGGGAAACCGTCCAAAAGGGACGACCCCACCTATCGGCGGCTTACCCTATACCAAAAATAATAATAGTGTGAACAGATTTTATACACTAAATCCAGGATTAAACAGATATATATATATCCCAGACTCTTTAACCAAGTCCCGATGCGTTTCCAGCTTATCGCTGGTTCACAGGGGACAAATGATACAGTATTAGAGTAATAACCACCAATGGGTGGTGACAAAGAAGTGGTAGACACTAGATAAAGTGATAAGGAGGACTACTACTAGACCAGTTTTATCAGAAGCTACTAATCTTAAAGCTTATGCACACATCCCTTTTCCAGGGAACACTGGCCCATAAGATTCTCCACAAGGAGAAACAGTCCCCCCTCGCTCCCATAGCTACTAACACTTGAAAATGTTCAAATGATGGCCTATACTGAAATCACATATATGACCAAACACACTGTAAGTTTCGGAACCTTTTAATCACATCCAACCTTTACCACCTCTGCTATTCCAAGCAAGAAAATATTTCTCAAATTCACTCTTGAAATTGCAGGTACATTATGTCTTCATATCCCAACTGGACTACTGCAAACTTCTCCTTTGTGGTCTTCCTTTTAAATTTCAGGTACCCCTCAAATTCATCCTCAGCTTCACTTCCCTGATCTCCTCTTGATCTCTCTTCATATCTCTTCATTGTCTCCAAAATTGATACCACAAATCTGTTATACTCTGCAAATGACACAAACAACCATTTTTTTTTTATATGTTGATAACCTTCATATATTCATTCAACTGGATCCCTCTATCTCCTCGCATACTTCATTTATGTGCATACAATGAAAACTGATAGAGTGACTGGCTTATGCAGCTGCATGTATACAGTGGTCCCTACAGTGTCCTTAAGATGCAAGTGTGTCTACTTACTTATTGGTCTTCTTTACTGGGACTATATGTAATCATTCTTATGTGACACATCTCCTTATTTGACCAATCTCATGGACATCGCTGCAATCTCATGGACACTGCTGTCTGCGGTCTGGGATTGTCTGTACAGTTCATTAGTTAGGTTAATCGTAATCTTTTTTTACCTTTTTTTCCGCTGTTTTAGTGTGTGGTGATGCTTAGGGTGTGGTGGTATTGTATTGCCTTCTGTTCAAGTTCTGTGCTAGGTAGGTCATTGTCTGGGTACGGCGACGTACATGGGACCTGGTAGATGACATGGCGTTTAGAAGCAGGTGTGAGGGTACATTACCATTTTTCTTTGTTTAGGAAATTGTTGAATTTTAAAGTTCATGAACATAAAATAAACCTTCATTTCATTAAAGTTGTATGTTCTTTTCAGTCTAGTCAGTGCTCAGTTACGTGGTGTTTCTAGGCATTTATATTAATTAAGGGTACGAAGTTTATAACTCAGTGATCTCTTATGTCATGTGTCTACTGCGGTGTTTTGTTCCGGTCACTGGGTTGTTGATTTCATGGTCTGGGTATCTCTGTCTTTCTGTGTTGTGCAATGGGTTACAGGTATTCAGTGATGTTAGGTGTGATTGGTGGATGCATTCACAGTGTTTTGTGGGGGGCGGCTGGGGGGGTCACTCGGTACATGGTGCGCAGGGCAGAATGTGAAAGGAAGGGCAAGGAGGGGTCGCGTAAGGGAGACACGGGCACGAAGGGATACAGAGGAGGGGAGGCGCACACAGAGGGGGGAGTCACCGACCCACAGGAGGGGGGTGCAAGGAGGGGTGGTAATGCAGGAGGTAATCGAGTAGCATGGAGAGGAAGTAAAGAAGGGGGGGGGGGAGTGAGGACGGAGGGAGGTAGAGAGAGGAGGGGGGGCACAGGTGTAGTGGGAGGGTGGGGGAGGGCAAGGGAAGGAGAAGCAGCAAAGGGGGCGGAGGCAGGGGGGGTACGGTTGGAAGTAAGCGGGGGGGGAAGGCACACAGCAGGAAGACAGGACCGTCGAGCAGAGAGGGACACAGAGAGGAGAGCACAGTAGGAAGGTAAAACGTATTAAGAGCAGGCGAGAGAGCAATGGCGACACAGCGGGGGCTACAGCAGCGGGAGGCACGGTAGGCGACAGAGGGGGACTGGCGGGGCCCCTTCGGATCCTGGTGTGGGTGCTTCTCTTTGCTTTGTTCAATCTCCTATCTGCTCTTTTCCTCCTTTTTCCTCTTTCTCTCTGCTTGACCCTTTCCCCTTCCGCTCCACCCATAGATGTACCCTATGTCTGAATGCCTGTTTCTTCCTTGGCTCCTCGCCCCTCCTTTTCTTTCTCGTTTTTTTTTGTATCTGACCCTGTTGTTTGCTCTCCTCTCCTCCTCCCCTCGTTCCCTTGCCCTCCTCCCTCCCCTCCTGCTTGTGCTCTCTGTCTCCTGGCATTGATTTGTCTCCCTGTCCTCTCTTCTGCCTCCTTTTTTTTTTTTTTTTTTTGTTCTCATAATTTTGGCTTTCATTTGGTCACTTTTTGCATTTTGTCATTGCTTATCACCCTAGAGGTAGCATGTGGCGGTATAGTCTGCAACCCACAGAGTTGCTCAGGTAGTGCAGCGCATCCAGGATGGCACATCAATGCGAGCTGTGGCAAGAAGGTTAGCTGTGTCTGTCAGCACAGTGTCCAGAGCATGGAGCAGATATCGGAAAACAAGCAAGTATATCAGGAGGGGGCCGTAGGAGGGCAACGACCAGGCAGCAGGACCGCTACCTCCTCCTTTGTGCAAGGAGGAACAGGAGGATCAGAGCCAGAGCCCGAGCCCTACAAAATGACCTCCAACAGGTAACTAATATCCATACATGTGCTCAAACTGTCATAAACAGACCCCCTGAGGGTGGTATGAGGGCCGCACGTCCACAAGTCGGTGTTTTGCTTGCAGGGCAAATGGTGTTTGCTAGAAAACACCAGGATTGGCAGATTCGACATTGGCGCCCTGTGTTCTTCATGGATGAGAGCAGGTTGGAACTGTGCACATATGACAGACATGACAGAGTCTGGAGACACCGTGGAGAACGTTCTGCTGCCTGCATTATCCTTGGGACCTCTTGGTACAAAGTCACTATGTGTCTCCCAAAAAGGAGACCTGGTTGCAGAGACCAAAAGGGTCCTTTCGTTGCGGTACATGCTCCTTTTGTTCTTTTATGGCTCCAACTGTCACCTTCTCTGACAAAGAAAATAAGAGAGGTTTTGATATTAATAATTTCATTGATTGTAAAAAAACGGACCATGCATCTATCAGATCAGAGGAGTGTAAATGTGGCCTCCGTATAAAGGCAGACTACAAGACAGTTTTCGCCGCAGAATTGGCGAAACAGCTTGGGTGACATTCGCCATGTTAGGGACACCCCGTGACGCGCTATGTCATTTCAGCACTGATGGCGATTTAAACAGTCTACGTTGGTGTGTGTGGTATTGACCGTATTCAACCTTCCTTAAGGAGTGGCAAATTTGGGTCAACTTTTACTCCAAAGAGATACCTTTTGGATTTACACGTTGAATACGGGTCGTTCCCAATGGTTAAGACCATCTGGATTTTACGGCTGCTGTTTGTAATTGTAGTTTAGTTGTTAATAATAAATTGTTGCTTTTCTACCAAAATCTGTAAACGTCGAATCGCTCCAGCTTTACAATTATCTGCTATTTGCTTTTTTTCTGTAATTAATCATTTGTTGCAATTCATAAAATTTGTGAATTTGTATATGTCATTATTGCTGGGCTCTATATCTGCAGTCTGCTTTTCTTGTGCTGTTTTACATTCTTACTGTTTCTGTTCCGGACTTTTATATACGCTATAATTTTTGCCTGCGAAAATACCGGTTCTTTTTCTTTTTTATTTTCTATCTTTCCGTACTGTGTCGCATTTACACAGTGCTTCCTATGAGCCATGTAGGTCCGCATACACGATGTGTAAGCTGGCGGTCATCCCTGCGCATGTGCCGCGTTACACTGGAGACGCACCCTTACCCTGGACGAGAGCGTTCTGCTGGCGCGCACCCATTTGAGTAACCTAGGCGCGATCGCGCGCACTCTTAAGTGCAGCATAGCTCTCTTTCTTCGGAGTCTCCATTACCTGACCAATGCTGGGAAAACCCATACCAGGGTGCGGGACACAACCTTTCCTGCTTTATCACTCTTGCAGGATTTCTCATTAGGTGATTGGTAAGTGTAATCTATGTATGAGCGCTTATTATATGATTTTATATTTTTTTGCTTGAGTTTATTTTGGTTTTGTTTTCTTCCCTATGTGAGGTTTCGTTCTGTTTATCTTTGTAGATGCCTGAACCCTATCTTGTGCTGCCTTAACTAACATGTCCTTCTCTATCCGTTTTGAGGTTGGTGAGTTGTGAGTATATTTTATTATGCAGTTCCTCTTGAGGTAACCTTTTTAGCTCATCAGTTATTACTTTGTTGCATTTGGTTTTTCTTTCCTGTTGGTCCCAGCTCCTTATTATCCCCTGATGCGATCTCTGTTAGGAGGATAGAAACTTGTGGGATCAGGACCCATTTAAGGATAATATTTTAGGATTAGTGTTTGCAGGGTCAGGCTCTGCCAAGGACGCCCTTTATTGGGGCAACTCTCCTTGTTTTTGTGTATAGGTGAGGAGTGCAATAGTTGCCCTTCCTTGGGACTTCTATAGGGATTTTTTGTTGTCTTGTCCCATACGTGTGCCTTTTAGAGGAGTGTGTTTCTCTCTCATTTTTTGTATTCTTGCAATAGTGTGTACCTTTTATAACTATATCTATTAAAAGTTATGTTTTAAGGCCTTAGGTTCCTCTTCTTTGGTCTTCACGGATGAGAGCAGGTTGGAACTGTGCACATATGACAGACATGACAGAGTCTGGAGACACCGTGGAGAACGTTCTGCTGCCTGCAACATCCTCCAGCATGACCGGTTTGACAGAGTGTCAGTATTGGTGTGAGGAGGCATTTCTGTGGAGGGCCACACAGCCCTCCAAGTACTAGCCAGAGGTGCCCTGACTGCATTAGGTAACTGGGATGAGGATCTAAACACATTTGGAACCGATTATGCAGGTGCAGTGGGCCCTGGGTTCCTTCTGATACATGACAATGCTAGTCCTCATGTGGCTGATGTGTGTCAGCTGTTCATTCATGATGAAGGCATTGATGCCATGGACTGGTCTGCCCGTTCCCCAGACCTGAATCCAATCGAGCACATCTGGGACATAATTTCTTGTTTCATCACCAAACACAATGTTGCTCCACAGTTGTCCAGAGTTGACTGATACTTTAATCCAGAGTGTCTGGGATGGAGATCCCTCAGGAGAAACATCCGCCACCTCTCAGGAGCATCGCGCAGGGCTGTATGGAGGTCATACAGTCACGTGAGGGACACCACACACTACTTGAGCCTCATTTCTTGTCTTGAGGCATTGAGGGGGGGTTTTTTTGGATCAGCCATGGAAATTTGATTTTCCACTTTGATTTTGAGTATCATTCAGAATCAAAACTCCATGGGATATACATTTTTATTTTCATTGATCATTTTTATGTTTTATTGTTCTCAACACATTCCACTATGTAATGAATAAAGAATTGCAACTGGAATATTGCATTCATTGAGATCTAGGATGTGGTATTTTAGGATTCCCTTTATTTTTGAGCAGTGTATGTAAGGACTTGGCTTATCATTCATCATTCTGCTTTACTTTCTCTATTCTATATTTTGCATTGTATTGGATGATATTTTGGAGCTTCATAACCAATTACTCATTTTCCATAAATGTATGGTTTAAACGTAATATGGCCATCTTGCCACCAATTCATATTGTAAGTTGAGGGACCACTGTACTACTCCATCTGCATGATAGATGGCTGGACCACTAAACAATCCAAGCACTATTACTAGAGATGGGCGAATCGATTCTAACGAAGTGGAATTCGTTTAGAATTTCAGGGAAAACTTCGGTTCGGAACGAAGCGAACTTTGGGGTAATTCGGTGGTGAACGAAGTGTGCTTTTCATTGATATACATGGCACTGCGAGCACATTGGCGTTTTAAAAAAAACATAGGGGCAAAGCACCTCTGGGAGGAGAAAGGGCATAGCCTGCATGACATGTGCAGTGATGATGACAATCAGAGGAACCGGCGGGATTCTAGTGACGTCTCCGCACTATATAAGAACGAGCGCGCCGCTGGGAGCTCATACCGGCTCTCACTGTACTGATAGGGAAAGGTGCTGCTGCGGGTGATAGCGCTTTCTGAAGAGAAACTGATTTTTACACAGCGATTTTTGTGGGGTGTCTCAGCTTGTCTCAGAGACTGTTCTCTGAATGTTCTATCTCTGTTTTTGGGGTATTGGGTCTGAAAATCCAGTGTGCGTCCACTAGCAGCTGCATATACATTCAAATATCCAAGTGGGATCTAAGCCAGTTCATGTTGTTTTCCAGTTAAAGAACAGCGTTTTTACAATACAAAAATACCACTTCATTTTTGGCTGCTCAATTTATATTGCGCAATTTACATCCAGGGGTTTAATTAAGCGTTGTTTTGCAGGTGTGCTGACCCAAGAAACTGTCTTTTACAAACGCCAAATATATAATTTTTCATGTAGCTAATTCACAAGCATAAGGTTATTACAACTGTTATCTCTTTTTGTATGGAGTATAGAAAGAAATCCACGCAATTGTAAACACGCTACCCAAAGCTATAGTTTTGTGCGGCTCAATTCTTTGGAGCAATTTAATCCAGGGGTTAATTAAGAGTTTGTTTTGCAAGGTGGGCTGACCCAAAGAAACTGTCTTTTACAATGCAAAAAATATATAATATTTTTCCTGTAGCCTAATTCACAAGCCCAAAGGGTTAATTTCAAACTGTATCTCTTGTTGTATGGCGTAGAAGAGAGAGAAACACGCAATTGTAACACGTACAAATAAGTACTAGTTTGTGGGCTCTATTCTTTGGTGCAATTTACATCCTAGAGGTTAATTATGCGTTTGTTTTTGCTGGTTGTTGCTGACAAAAATAGAAACCGTCTCTTTTTCAACGCCAAATATATGTAAATTTTTCTTAGACCTTAAATTCACCAGCAAAGGTTAATTACAACTGTATCCTCTTGTTGTGTGGAGTAGAAAAACACGCATTGTAACCACGCTACAAAGCTACTAGTTTGGGGCCTCAATTTCTTTGAGCGCATTTTACATACAGGGGTTTAATTAAGCGTTGTGTTGCTGGTTGTGCTGACAAAAATAAAACGTCTTTTTCAACGCCAAATATATATAAATTTTTTCCTTAGCCTAATCACAGCAAAAGGTTAATTACAACTGTATCTCTTGTTGTATGGAGTAGGAAAACACGAATTGTAAACACGCTTCAAAGCTATAGTTTTGTGGCGGCTCAATTCTTATGGCGACAATTTACATCCAGGGGTTATAAGTGTTTGTTTTGTTTTGGCTGGTGTGCTGAACAAAAAGAAACCGTCTTTTCCAACGCAAAATATTTAAATTTTTCCTTGTTAGCCTAATTCACTAGCAAAGGTTAATTACAACTTGGTATCTCTTGTTGTGTGGCGTGGAAAATACGCCATTGTAACACGCTACAAAGCTACTAGTTTTTGGTGGCTCAATTCTATTGCGCAATTTACATCCAGGGGTTAATTAAGCGTTGTTTTGTGCTTGTGCTGACAAAAATTAACCGTCTTTTCAACGCAAATATATATAAATTTTTCCTTAGCCTAAGTCACATGCAAAGGTTAATTACCAACTGTATCTCTTGTGGTGTGGGTAGATAAACCGCAATTGGTAAACAGCTTCTTAGCTACTAAGTTTGGTGCGCCTCAATTCTTTTGGCGCAATTTACAGCCAGGGGTTTATTAAGCGTTGTTTTGCTGGTGTGCTGACAAAAAATAAAACCGTCTTTTTCAAAGCCAAATATATATAAATTTTTCTCTTAGGGCCCATAATCACAAGCAAGGTTAATTACAACTGATCTTTGTTGTGTGGAAGTAGAAAACACGCAATTGTACACCCTACAATGTTGACTAGTTTGAGCGGCTCAATTCTTTGGCGCAATTTACATCCAGGGGTTATTAAGCGTTGTTTTTTGGGGCTGGATTTTTTTTGTGCTGGTGACCACCAAAAATAAACCGTCTTTCTTCAACGCAAAAAAATAATATAAATTTATCCTTGCTTAATTCACAAAGCAAAGGTTAATTACAACTTAAATCTCTTGTTGTGTGGCGTAGAAAAAACGCAATTGTAACACGCTACAAAGCTACTAGTTTGTGGGGCTCAAATCGATTGCGCAATTTACAATCAGGGTTAATTAAGCGTTGTTTTTGCTGGTGTGCTGACAAAAATAAACCGTCTTTTTTCAACTCACAATATATAAATTTTTCTTAGCCTAAATTCACAAGCAAAGGTTAATTATCAACTGTAATTCTTGTTGGTGGCGTAGAAAACACGCAAATTGTAACACGCTACATAGCTTTACTAGTTTGTGGGGCTCAATTCTATTGCAGCAATTTACATCCAGGGGGTTAATTAGCGTTGTTTTGCTGGTGTGCTGACAAAAAATAAAACCGTCTTTTTCAACGAAAAATATTTAAATTTTTCTTTAGCCCTAATTCAAAAAGCAAAGGTTATTTACAACTGATATCTCTTGTTGTGTGGCGTAGAAAACAAGCAATTGTAACACGCTACAACACAGCTACTAGTTTTGTGGGGTCCAATCTATGCGCAATTTACATCCAGGGTTAATTAAGCGTTGTTTTTGCGGGTGTGCTGGACAAAAATAAAAACACGTCTTTTTCAACGCAAAAAATATATAAATTTTTCCTTAGCCTAATTCACTAGCAAAGGTTAATTACAACTGTAATCTCTTGTTGTGCGGCGTTAGAAACACGCAAATTGTAACACGATACAAAGCTACTAGTTTGTGGGGTCAATTCTATTGCGCAATTTTACTATCCAGGGGTTAATTAAGAAGTTTGTTTTGCTGGTGTGCTTGACAAAAAATAAACCGTCTTTTTCAACGCCAAAATATAGATATTTTTTTTTTGAGTAGCCTAAATTCACAGCAAAGGTTTAATTACAATTTTATTCTCTTGTTGTGTGGCGTTAGAAAATACACATTGTAACACGCTACAAAGCTACTAGTTTGTGGTGGCTCAATTATATGCCAATTTACATCAAGGGGTTATTAAGCGTTGTTTTGCTGCTGTGCTGACAAAATAAACCGTCTTTTTTCAACACCGATTATATACATTTTCTTGTATGATAATTCACAATGCGAAGGTTAATTAAGCTGTTTGTGGCTTTTACATTTAGTAAAAACACACAGTGCTTGTAAAACGACACATACAAGTAAATTTTTCCCTGGCCATTTCTGTGGGAGCGCAATTTATATCCAAGGGTTACCATAGCCTGTTATTTGGTTGATTTGGAGTCAAAAAACAGGGTGTGTATATTTATCATATACAGATAGCTTCATCCAAACAGTGTCGTGTACATTTTAGAACAAACAGTATGTCAGACAGAGAGGTTGCAGGCTCTGCAACTGCGAGCGGCGAGTGGCAAAAAACATATCTTGAATCGGCCCCGGTCGCAGACAGCAAAGTGGGGAATGTTCGCGAAGGGGTACTAGGTGCGGCCACAACTGCGCTGGTCATCTAGCGGACGTGTGTTGTTCAGCAACCAAGGGTTCTTGATTGTTGACTAGGTATCCTCTTCCTCCCAGATGATATCTGACAACCACCCAGCCAGAGTCGAGTGGAGAAACCTCAGACACAACAAATTAGTTGGATAGGCCGGGAGGGGTCAGATGGCCCTCACCTGTCTCAGCCGCCTCTGTACCATCCAGTTCCCTCAGCCAGGGTTCTTACTATGTGGTCTGGGTCTCAGGCCATATATAGCGAGGATGAACAATATGAGGAGGGCAGGTCAGCAGATACTTGGCAGTGAATGATATGGGGCCAATATCCCAGTTATTGCAGTAGGCGGGCAAAGTATAGATGTGGAGAGTGGATGGGAGGTCATGTTGGTGATGAGGTCAGCCTCAGGCTTACAAGACCGGTGATGAGGACAGTAGTGACGATTTGAAAACACTAAATAGTTGATGATGTAGTCGACGCTATTGAGCCGGCGGTTTTGAAGCAAGGGATTCTTAATCGTCAGGAGAAGAGGGCGGTCAGCTTGCGCGGTCAGGCAGCGGCGCAGGCCAGCTAGTGGGTGTGTGTGCACGTTGAGGTCATGCAGGTAGGCAGACTGTGAGTGGGAGGGAGCCATAAGCGGCCATCTGGTGGTAGTTAACCGCTTCGCAGTTCACTTGACAGGAGCGGCTACAGGGGATATGCCGAGGCGAGGCGGCATGTAAGTTGGTCACTCAGTGCGGAGGCGTTGGGCGGATAATATAGCTACTCGGCGGTGTGGCAGTTCTTTGCTATGAAACCGGAGGAGCCCGAATATGGGCATATGTAGAATCTGTGGGCAGAAGTGGAAAGCGTGGGCCAGGGAGATAACGTTGGCACACGGCCCTGTGTCAACACAATGCAGCGTCACCATCCGGTTTGGGCCTGGGAGGAAAGTGGCTCAGATGTGGTGGTCCATCTGCCGCTGCAGCAGAGAGCAGCGGCCAGTGGCACGCCATGCCATTTCAGCCAGTCAAGGCTTCCACCAATATGCAGATGGCAGCTGTTTCTCTTTGACATTCCTCGCCCGGTACCAGTGCTCCTGCCTTCCTCGCTACCATGCGCCAGCAGTCGTTCAGAGAGGCGATTGTAATGAGACAACTGGTTATGCGTCCAACCATCCTAAGGTGCAGCAGCTGACTGTGCTCTGTCCAAGTTGTTGGTATGCAAGTCCCTCCCTTTCCAAATGGTGGACTCTGCACCGATCAGAGAACTAAATGGCTTGTGCCGAGCCGGTGATGGAGATTTCCAAGCCGTAAGTTCTTTTCTAAAAAGGCAGGTTCCAGCATTCTATAAATATGTAGAACAGAAAGTGGGTCACAGTCCTTGAGCTTACTCGGTTTGTTCCAGTGTTCACCACCCGGCAGCGTGGACGTACTGGATAGAGCTGTAACTACCGGTCAGGGCAGTTACATGTCCTTTTCGGCCCACTGGGTGTATGTGCTTCCTGCACCTGGCACACAAACTACTTGGACAGGAGACGCCGCTTGCTCTCCACGTTGTCAATACTGCTGCTCCAGTGCGCCAATGTCGCCCTCATCACTTCCTCACCAACCACCACCATCTCAGCATCCAACAAGTACTACCTCCATCTTACCACAGTGTGGGCAACAGCGGTGTCTCCGACAGTTCTACACCTTGCTTGCTCGGCGAACGAAGTCACACAAGGGGAGGGAACTGCCGCGTCATTGCCAGCATGAAATACGATAGGCAAGGGCGTAAGTTGTGTGGCTATTCTCCGCGCCAACTGCCAAATCGGAACCATGGCTGACCGGAAATGGGAGGAACATGTTGTCCGCGCGTGCAGCGAGGAGGTGGTCACATGCGCACCGCTTGGCGCGAAGTGGTTTCATTCTTGTTGTAAAATGGTTCTGAAGTATTACAACGATCTTCAGAAATTATGAAATCGGCCAGGAAACTGTTGGTTGCACTTTTATTCCATTCTGTATACAAAGCCAGGAACACCCTCCTCGAGTTGCTAGCGGCAGTATACGGCCTCCCCCAACCGCTCTGAATATGCGATGTTTACCTCCACGCTGGAATTCCAGCAGCACATGTTGGACCTGAGTATGAACTGAGATAAGGCCAATTAACGTTTTTTTGATGATCCAGGCAGACAGGACGTACTCACTGTGTAACTTTGATGCTGCCAAGTGGCAAGCTCATGCGTGATGGGGACACTGCGTTTGTTGAGGCCTTCGAGGTGGCCTCGTTATTTGTCCAGTAGCCAGGAATTACGGGGGTAAAAAAACGTCATTCATATGCTCATGTCCTGGAACGTGCTGGAAAAATTGTCTGGGCAGGGGAACTGGGAGATGTGGCGACTACATCTCGTGGCCACTTGAGTAGGTGGGGACTGAAATGGAGGAGGAGGAGGAGGAGGAGGGGAGGTAAATTGGAGCAGAAGAATTGTCTGGTGAAATGAGTGGATTTTCTACCCAGGTGGACAAGTGAGGAGGAAGCAGGAGCTAGCTGGAGTGTAGGTGGAGGGAGATGAGGAAGGACGAGGCAGATGACTCCCAAGCAACCGTGGCAGTATACTGTGGAAATGGAGGCAGGGAGCCCCTCGAGTCACTGTGCAGATGTCAGCAGCAAGCTATTTTGCCTGGATAGTGACAGGACGAATTGTCAGCAGCATCCGGCGGAGGGATGACTTTGGTTCTCCAACCCTATTATTTGGGACCCTCGCTACCGGTTACTAATGGGAGCATTTTTCCCAGCTATGGAGGGAAGCAAAACTCAAATACTATAGGGAAATCCTCGTAATCAGTTGGCCGCTGCCTATGTGCGGCAGCGTCCCTCCTCTGACAGGTATTGACGGGGGGTTCTCAAGCGCTAACGTACTACTGCCGCGGCTGTGGGGGACGGTGGGGGGTAGGGCGCGTACCAGCTCTAATCTGCAGTATCTATGTCTGGATGTCACTAATGAGAAGCTTCCTTAAAGCCGCCTAGTGTGGAGGGCAGTCACCAGCTGCAGCAGCAGCAGGACCTGGAGCATTTCCCTGAACCAACAGGTTGTGGCCTACTTGGACAGTCACTTGCCCACCCCAGTTAGAAAGATACGGCTGTGGACTACTGGGCAGCCAAATGGATGTTTTGGCCGCAACTTGCGAGTTTGCAGTGGAGAACGCTGTCCTGCCCGGACAGTAGTGTGGAGATCTGAGGGGTTGTTCAGTGCGCGCGGGGGCCAATCGTTACCCCAAAGGAGACAACCCGCTTGTCCACGGGAATAATGTTGTAGAACGACTGACCCTTGTCAAGATGAATCAGCGTGGATCGACCAGGTATTTCCACCACACCATTGCCGTAGGCGTCAGTCTGGTTCATACTACCTGCCTCAGCCACTATTCTGTATGCCCCACCCGCCTGATTGCCACAACATATGCTGATAGTTTCTCATCTAGCCTACCACCGTCTTTACCAGGGAACTGGTATTGTTTCCACCACTCACACTCTGTATTGTGCCACTCTAATGTGCTCCATGCTGCTGCGTGCTGTTGCTGTTGCCGTGACATCCACACTGTGTATTTGTGCCACTCTGCGGCCTGGTACTGTTTTCCCACCTCCAGAATGTCATTGTGCCACTCTCTGACCTCATGCTGTTGCTCCTGTCATCACACTACCATCTATGTCATTGTGCACTGCCTGACCTCATGCTGCTGCCGCCCGTGACCTCGCTCTCTGTCATTGTGACGCTTGTGGCCTAATACTTATTTTGCCCACCTGCTGAATGTCATTTGTCTGCCACTCTCTGACTCCTCATGCTGCTGTGTGGACTCCTTGTCGTGCCCTCCACACTTGTGTCATTGTGCCACTTCTGACTCATGCTGCTGCAGTTGGCTGCTGCAGGTGCCTCCACACTGTCGCCTACTCTGTTATTTGCCACCTCCTGAATTGCATTGTGCCCTGTTGACACTCATGCTGCTTGCCGTGGCTGTGCCGTTGCCCTCCCACACTGTGTCATTGTGCCACTGTCTGACCTTATTCATGTGCTGCTGTTGCTCCTGCCGTGCCATCCTCACAACTGTGTCATTGTACCACTTTTGGCCTACTCCTTTTTTGCCAGCATCCAGAATTTGTCATTGCTGCCACTCGGCCTGACCTCATAAGGCTGACGCTTGACCTCCCAATGTGTGGATTTGTGCCCACTCTGTGCCCTATACTGTTTTTCCACCTCCATTAATGTCATTGTGCCACTGATCTGACCTCATACTGCTGCTGCAGTGACCTAACGAAAACGGTTTTATCTTTCTGATGCCACATCTGTGGCCTAATACTGTTTTGCGCCTCTATAAATGTCATTGTGCCACTGCTGTTCATACTGCTGCCGCAGTGACCTCCACTGTGTGATTGTGCCACACTCTGTGCCATATTACTGTTTTTTCCACCTCCATACATATCATTGTGCCACTGTCTGACCATCATACTGCTGGCCGCCGTGACCTCGCTCACAACTGTATCAATGTGCCACTCTGTGGCCTTAATATGTTTTTGCCGCCACAATATTGTCTTTGTGCTCCACTGCCTGACCTCATACTGCTGCGCCAGTGACCACAACTCTGTGATGACTTGTGCCTCTCTGTGCCTAATACTGTCTTGCCGCTCCATATGTCTTTGTGCCACGGTCTGACCTCATACTGATGCCGCCGTGACCTCCACACTGTGTGATTGTGCCTCTCTGTGGCCTAATACTTGCTATGCCGCCATCCATAATGTCATTTGTTGCCACTGTCTGACATCTCATATGCTGCTGCCGTGACCTCCACTCGGTTATCATTTGTGCCACTCTGTGGCCTTATTACTGTTTTGCCTCCTCATAATGTCATTGTGCCACTGCTGACAATATACTGTCTGCCGCCGTGACTCCACACTGTGTGATGTGCCACTCTGTGGGCTTAATCCTGTTTTCCGCCTCCATAATGTCAATTGTGCCACTGATGACTATACTTGCTGAGCCGGTCCGTGGAACCTCCACACTGTGTGATTGTGGTGTAATACTATGTGGCTCTAAATACTTTTTTGCCACCATCAAAGAATATAGCCATTTTGCACTGTCTGACCTCATACTGCTGCCGCCGTGACCTCCACACTAGTTGATTGTGCCACTCAGCGCTGCCATACCCTTACTGTTTTTCCGACCTCCTAATGTCATTGTGCCACTGTTCTTGCCTCATACTGCTGCCGAGTGACCTCCCACTGTATGTGTGTACTCCTGTGCCCCCTACTGGTATCTTTTGTGGGGCAGAATATCGCTCAGACCATTGATTAGCTGACCCCGCCTCCATAATGTCATTGTGCCATGCCTGACCTAATACTTGCTGCCTGCCGTGGACCTACCACTATACAAATACACACTACTTCAGTGAATAACAGCCGTGCCCACTCTTCCCCCGTCCCACTCTGTGGCCTAATACTGTTTTGCACCTCACAGAATGCCATTGTGCACTGTCTGACCTCATATAGCTGCCGCCGTGACCTCCACACACTTGTGTGATTGTGCCACTCTGTGGCCTAATACTGTTTTCTGCCGCATCCGAATGTCATTGTGCCATGCACTGAACCTCATTGCTGCTGCTGCCGTGACATCCACAACTGTGGTGAATGTGGGTGCCACTCCCTGTGGCCTCCTAATATGTTTTGCAGACTCCAGAATGTTCTTTGTGCACTGCCATGAAGTAATGCTGCTGGTTGCCATCGTCACCTCCACACTCTGTCACTTAATGTTGCACTGAGCTATTCGTTGTATTTTTCCAGCTTTCGCTAGCTTGACTTTATCAGGCACATTCACCGCGTGAGTTTTTTGGTTCAGTTTTGCCCTCTTAGTGGCCCAGGGAAATTTGATAGTGAAGGATTAAGTGACAGGGCCGGCAGTATGTGCGTGTCATACTAAAACACAACAATTGTATGAAGACCAGAAACCAAGCTCCCCTCTGCATATTTAAGCATGGACAAGTTCTACAGCTACAAATGCAGTTGGGGCAGCCTGGGAAATAGCTGTTTTTTAACTGTTGATTCGTGCCGAAGTAATTCGGACGAAACGGAAATTTTGTCGGGAATATTCGAGCGGAAGTGAACGAATAACGATTTTTTGAGAAATTCGGCCATCTCTAACTATTACCTTTTGTGTAGCCTCAATGGGTCAACCCTATTACTATGTACTGTCTGATCTTCTTTATACATAGAGCCTGTGGAATATGCTGCTATAGCATAAAGATGATTTTTTAAAATTTTGTAACACCTTGAACGTTTGAATACATTTTTACATGAAAATCACAGCAAAATGTTGTATTTGACTGCAGCCTCAAGGAGGACTCTGTGCTGTATACAGCATGCCATAGATCTGTTATACTGTTGTATGTGGTCACATTGCCATAACACCCATGTAGGCTCATGTGCTCGAGACCTGAGTGAATATTTTCAGAATATACAAACCTTTGAAATACATAAAGCCGGAATTGCAACTTCGGTGACATTGACACAGCAAAGACGAGAAAAGACAGACGGAGCATGTTGATGACATGACTATGACGGAGTGTGTCATTGTGAGCTGAGTGGTCAAAGAACACAAGACTCAAAAGAAAGAAATGGTTACTGCTGACAAATTGACATAACACTTCTATATTTCTCTAGATTTTTTTTTCAGGTCAGTTCGGTAACTGCTTCTTCTCTTCCACTTAAAACCCGTATTAAATCTGAAGTCTCCACTTTCCTATATAGAAAGAATATGTTTCAATCCCTTAACAAAAGTGTCTACCAAATTATATTTTCCATAAAAGGATAGTGCTGTCTTGGCGTGAAGCATCTACCTCTACATTTTATGGCATTTTGACAACTGAATAGATGCCTCATGGGAAAATGCTCTGACGGGTAGTGTGTTACAGGAGATACTTGTGAGAGCAAAAAAAGGTACTCTGAGCTATTTAATTCAGTGTGATAATTTGTATGCCATTACCCAGAATTCTCCTCGGGAATTAATCACTGCGTGACATATGCCAATTGGTTCAAGTATATTTGCTGGGTTCATGCGCATATACAAATCCATACATGATGGAAATGATTTTAATGACTTTGAGACTCCCTTTGGTTTTACATGCCAGAAATTCAAAAAACATTGTTTGGGGCGTTGCAAAGTTAAATTTGCACGGTTTTTTCCCTTTGTAAACCAGGCTTCTGGCACCTAGAATTGTGTTAGTTTGTGTGCTGATAAGATGCAAACCTGCACTGATTAAACTGTCACATGTTCCTGGAAGGACGGTTGACGTTTTCAGGTTTTAATGCAATTGGGGGGAAGTTGTAGAAATTTTCAGAAATACAAATTTACCAAAAATTTTTTAAACTTGAAATTTTTTAGTTTGGGGGTATTTTTGTTTCCCAAGCTGCAGGGTTTTGAAAAATTTTACAAAGAAAAAATGGGGCCCAAAAAACCCCTGAAAACCCCACTCCCCCAAAAAATAAAATTGCATTCCTTTTAAAAAAAGGGAGATTGTAAATCTATACAAATACATCGTAAGGGTGTAGGGGAGAATACCGAGAATATATTAGAAAATAAAATGCATTTTATTCCATTTCCATTTGGCTGGTGAAAGGGCGGGTAGCCCAATCTTTTTATTTGGCCTCTTTCACCAGTAAAGGGCCCACGGAGGCTAGAATCGTTTGAAACTAACACATTGCAAAATTTTTAAAGAATAAAATTCCTGAGCTGATTTTGGGTGGAGGGTGGGGAATGGCCTGACATTAAATCTCTATGCAATCTGAGTTCCAGTTAATATGAAACCTTGAAACCATACAAGCATTTCAGCTCTCCATAATTTGCATAGGGTATAGCGTAGGGGTTTTTTTCTGAAGCCTTGCCACTTTTGGAGTAAAAACTCTGCACTTGCCCTTTTTTTGTCCCTTTTGGGAAGGGGTTTTGAGTGGGATTATTCCCCAAGCTGAAAACCCTTTTTGTTTTTCAGGCACTGCTCCACTTAAACTCCCTCTCAAATCTTAGGGGGTGCCCACTCAGCCCGTTATCCTTATTACGGGAAAAAATAAAATCACAAGGGGGCCCCAAACAGCCCAAAATATAAAAAGCGGGTCTAAAAATTAAATAGAAAAGGGCAAATAATATTTATTGTTTGCTTGTTTATACTTTTGAACAAAACCATATTTTTAGTGCCAATATCTTCACAGATGCATATGGAGCTGACCATAGACACAAAGATTTCTTCCCTGGTTCTGATCATGGTATAGACAATATATCTAATTATAGAAAACATCTGAAAATATGTATGAAGGGACTAGTGTTTCGCAGAACTGTAGCCATTAAAATTTTGTTTCTGAGAAAACACGGGCCCAATTCTTACATCTTTCCCCAGGGTTTTTTTTCCTTTTTAAAGGGTTTATCTTGTTATATCATGATCAAAAACCCAGGGAAAAAAATCTATGTTCTTTTTCGTCCATCCATATACATTGCCGGGGAAAAAATATATATATAAAAAAATACTGGGGCGTCCCCAAAAGGAGCCCCTGGCAACCATTTAGCGGGGGGTTAACCATGGGTTTACTGACATATGAAAACTAAAAATTTGGCTGCTATGACCCAAGTGAGGGGTTGGGCTTTTCTCGGGAGGGGTAACGTTTTGGGGTTGGGAGGGCCGTCCCAGTTTTCCGGGAGGGGGTTTTGGGTTTAAGGGGTTCCCCCTGGGCCCTTTTTTTAAAAGGGCCCTCCAACAGGTGACCTAGAGGGGAGCAGTGGCGGACTGGAGAAAGGTTCTGGCCCCCGGGAGGCTTGAAAAGCCGGGGAACCAGTGGAGACGGGGAAAATTTTTTGTTTATGTGGTGAATGGAAAAAATTCAGCCCCAGATGGGAAAAGGGTCTCAAAATTTCATTTTAAATTTTAGGGCCCCGGGCCCCGGGCCTAGGGTTTGATTTTTTTTTGTTTGCCGGAATGCTGAAACCCCATTGTCCCAAAAAAATAAAACAGGCTGAGGCCAAAAAAAAGGGAACCCTTTTTGTCGGTTTCCCCTTTCCTTTACCAAAGAGGGCCCTTTTCCTTTGAGCAAAAAACCCCAGCGTGGTGCAAGATGGGGGCTAAAAAGGTGAGGGGAATCGTCAAAATAAAACCACCCCATAAAAAAAATTGAGTGCATCGTCACTTTTTTGAAATATTGTATTAAAATTTTTCATGGGACAACACAAAATTTATTGACACTTTGAAAAACATGTTTAAATAGTCAGGGGTGTGGGCTTTGATAACAGGGGAAAATTTTGGGTTTGCTTTTCAAAAAAATTTTCATCACCCCCACAATTTCAAAAATGCGGGTTAAAAAGAATTACACCCCATAAGTAAAAAAGGAAAAAATTTTTGCCCAATTTTGCCATTCTCCCCGCTTTGGGTATGTAAACCTCAAAGTTTTTCCCAAAGACCAGGTTGAATGGGAGGAAGGGGTTTTAAAAATTTTGTGGTTTATGGGCTCTCACACTCTTCATCCTGGTCATTTGGAACCCAAAACATGGGTCCCTCATGGCAAAAAACCCTGCCCTTAAAACGAGAAAAAAAAAAATTTTTTTGCCCCACAAAAAAGAGGGCCCAAAAGGCTATAAGAAGATTCCCCAAAAAAACCCTAAAACTGAGTTTGCAACACGAGAGCCAAGACCCATGGGAAGGTTTTTAAAAAGGGCATTTTCCACTCCAAAACAGGCCCTTTACCTTTTTCCACCAAAGAAGTTGAGTGCCCCTTGCTCAGCGTCATACCCAAAAGATTTTTCTTTTCAAAATAGATGTATAGAGTTCTAACGGGCATTGCTGCAGATTTAAAAAGGGGGAAAGGGGGTTGTGGGGGGGGAAACCAAGATAAATTTATTTGGGGTTCATAGGGGTGTAAAGTGTGGGGTTGGGCCCCCAAGGTGGTGGGGGAAGGGCAAAAAGAGAAAAGGGTTGTTTCCTTTCAGTCAAAAACTGGTGGGGGGGATTTGTAGGGTTTTGGGGGCTGAAGAGTGCTTTTTGGGTTTGGGGGGGAGTTTTACATTTTCATTGAAAACCTTTAATGCAACTTTACTTGACTTTACGGATTGAAACACAGAAACCCCAAACTTGATAATGCCCCCCAAAAACCCCTTTCCAATGACCATTTGCCTTCTAAGGTTAAAATGAAAATTTTAAAGGTGCGGGAAACTGGCCAAGCATGGTCCCAGACCTAAACCTTAGGGACCCTCTGGGGGGGGAAATCCTCAAAGGGGAAGGGGGGAGGAGCCAAGGTCTCAAAAACATTCACCGGGCCTCTTTTAAAGTTGTCCCGGGGAGGAGTGGAAGTGTTTCCCAGGGGGTTGTAACTGCAAGCTCTAGTGAACCCCCTTCCCCCAAAGAGAGTTAAGGGCGGGCGGAAAAAAAATTTGGGGGCCAAACCCCCAAAAAAAATTGACACTTTGGGAGCAAATTTGTCCTTTTTTTTTTCATTTAGGGGTGTTTAACCCCTGGGTGGGATCCTCTGGACCCCCGCAAGCGATGAAAAGCAAACCCAAACGCCGGGGAAAAAAATCTAAGTACCCCCCCGGTTTTCACCAAGCCCCCCCCACAAAGGGGGAGGGACTTGTTTGCGGGCGTAGGCAAACCGGTGGGTCCCCCCCTACGGACTTGTTTGGGCAAAGGGCGGCCGGGGTCACGGGGGGTCCCAGAGTCTTAGCCAAAAAAAACCCGTAGTCGGGGAAAAGGGAAAAAAAGGGCCCAAAGGGCGGGCCGGCAATGGTTCGTGGGTCGTTAAAACAGGCAGAAAAGGTTTCGGGGGCGGGCGGCAAGGTTCGGAGTCGAGAAAGGGTTACAAGGGGCCCGGGTACACGGTAAGGGGGAGAATATATTTTTGGGGACCCGTTTCCTCTGGGGATGGGGGCAACATAGACCCAAAGAAAAGAATCCTCCCTACGCACCAAAAAATGGGGGAAAGGCACCGGGCAAGCATCCCAAAAATGGGCGCGCTGGCCCTTTAAATGCACAAGGACGAGCGCCGGCCCCCTAGGAACGGGCACCGTCCCAAACCGGCGGGCGGGGACGCCGACAGAGCAAACGGGGTTTCAGGGGGAAAAGTGAACGGACCCGGGGGCGCGCCCGGCGGCCCCGCCCCGCGGCCCGAAAAGCGCCCCCCGTCCCGGGCGGGGAAACCCGGGGGGAGAGGGCACGGGGCCCCCCCGTTTCAGTACCCCCCCCTTTTTTAAAGGTCCCCCCTTTTTTTAGGCCGGGGAAACCCGAAAAAGATCCGGTACAAGATTTTAAATTTCCGGGCCCCCAAAGGACCTCTTTCGGGAAACCCGAAGCCCTTCAATTTCGACCGGGGGAAGAACCTTTTCCCCCAAAAGGGTTTTCAGGGCCAAGTTTGACCCTGGGCCCCCAAATAAAAGGGGGGGGCTCTACCCCCCGGGAAAAAGAGACGCACCTTTTGGGGGGGAAAACCCGGGTTTTTAAAAGCCCAAGGGGCTTTAGGGGGAGACTTTAAAAAGGCGTAAGGAATCCGAAGAAAAAGGGGGTTACAGAGCTTTAGCACACTGGTTTAATCGGGAGGGGAGCATTTCAAAAAAGGCCCAGAAAACCCAGACCCAATTTAAAGCGGGGACCTTGAGGCGAAAGTTTTGGGGCAGAGACCACACCTTTTTCTCCGGTTGGAATTTGGGCGGGGGCCCCTCCTCCTCTTGTCGGCCTGGGTCTTCATGCGGGCCAGGGGCCCGGATTAAGGCAAATGGGGTCTCCCCCCAAATGGTCTTAAAATTTTCCTGTATTTGGGGTTTCCGCAGGGGGAAACCCTTTCGGAAGTCTTTAGCCAAAGGGGGGAGGGGGGGGCCCGGGGTGGGGCCCAGAAAAAGACCACCGGGAAAGGGAAAGAAACGCCCGTAAAATCAAAACCCCGGAATGGTTGTAGGAAAAATCACCCCAACGGGAAGCAGTTTTCCGGCCCAGTTGTCCTGCCCGGGCCGGAAAACGGGGAAATTTTGGCGCAGGAAATTGGGCCCAATATCTGATTCCCCCCTCTCCAATTAAACATTTGTTGGGGATGGTAGGCAGAAGAAAGTCCAACTTAATTTTCCAAGCGGAACACAGGGCTCGGGAAATTTTTTGGGAGAAAAATTGGACGGCCCCTCAGACACGATATCCCAAAGGAAAAATCCTTTAAAAACAGACGAAAAATATGCGGGAAGAAAAGCCGCCCCGCCAGTTGAGGGGCCGGGGGGGGAAGACCGGGGGGGACGAAGGGGGACATTTTAGAGAATCTATCCGTGAACCCAATGAAAAAATTTCCCCTAAAGGGGCCGAAGGCCCGTGATAAGCCCAAATCCTTTTGTGGGGTTCCAGGGAAGACTCTGGGGGGGGCAGGGGGACTAAAGGCCCAAAGGGCCCTATGGCGTGGAACCTTTTCCCCGGGGCAAAATGTTCACGGGAAGAGAAAAAGGTCTTGGGACGTCCGGGGGGAAAGGGGTTGGAAAACCATTTGGGGCCGGTGAGAGGGGAGGGCGTGGGATTTTCGTTACCCCGGGGGTCCCAGCCAAAAGAAAACCTATGCCCCCATTTCCAAAATTCTCCATCTAGCCCCTTTGGACGAACGTGGGTTTTCCCCGGGGTGGTACCCTCCAAGACCCAAACCGGGAAAGCCCTTTGGATCGGGCCGTTCGGGAGCAATGATGTGCGGGGGAAAAAGGTTCTTCCCCAAAGCCCGCAGAGGTCGGGAGGGGGGCCCTTCCGCCTTGACGTTCTTTTTTCCCCGGGCCGGGGAATTTTTTTCCTGAAGTAAAAGGGCAAGGGGGAAAAAGAGTGACCCCCGGCCGGGCGGGGGGTTTTCAAAGGGCGGGGCCCCAAGTCTGGTGGTATTTGCAATTTTTTGTGGTCCGGGGAAGAGGGCGAAGGGGTGAGGGGCCCCCTCCAGAAATGTCGCCACTCCCCCAAAGAGCCAATTTAGGGCCAGCAGCTCCCGATTCCCTTTTATTTTTAAGTTTGTGTTCACCCGGCGAGAAGGCCCCGGAAAAGAAACCGCAAGTAACCTTTTTCCCTTTTTCCCCCTTTTATGGGTCAAAAACCCCCCCCTGCCCCCCCGGAAAGGGGGAAATCCCCCCTCCAGGCCCTGAAGGGCCCTACCCGGGATCCGGAAAAAACCCCGGATAGGGGGCCGAAAAAAGGCTTGACTTTCATTTGAGAGAATGCCTCCCACCAGAGGGGGAAACCCAACATCTCGGATTGGCTTTTTTCCGGGTGAGACCCACGAGGGGAGCCACCAACGATGAGAAGGGGGGAAAAAACTGCCGGGTATTGTTGGCGAATCCCAGGAAGCGTTAAAATCCCCCCCGGAAAAGGGTTTGGCCCGGGCGGGGAAAAATTTCCTGGATCGGGGAAAAGTTTAGCAGGGTCCATCTGCGGGACCACGATGGGAAAGGACAAGTACCCAAAAAAGGGGAAGGCGGGCCCTTTGGGGGAACCGACCCCTTCTCCACTTGGCTATAAAAGCCCCGATTTTTTCCCGCAGGGCGCGCAGGCCCCTTTGGTTTACTGTCCCCAATGGTCGTATGGGGAAAAAAAAATCAGAATAATTTCCAGATAAAACTAGAGCAGGTGAAACACCCAACCCTCGAAATATGTCATTGACAAAATTCCCCTGGAAACGGCGGGGGCCGGTTGCATACCCCAAAAAAACCCACCCACGGATACTCAAAAAGGGGCCCCCGCCCCCGGGGGTGTTGAAAGCCGTTTTCCCACTCTTTTCCCCCCCCACAAAATTCTACGACTTTTATGGGAAACCGGGCGCAGGCCCAATTTAAAAAACCACCTTGGCCCCAAGGGAAGACTTTAAAAAGGGAGCTCCGATATCAGGGGTAGGGGGTAGGGGATTCTTGTTCAGCCCCCTGTAATCGTTTAACGGCCCCAAGAACCCGTTTTTCTTCGGGCCCAAAAAAAAAGCCACCCCGGCGGGCAAGGGGGACTTGCGTATAAAACCCCTTTAAAAATTTTCCCCTTTGGTATGAAAGCCGACAGGGCCCCAGAGTCTGGGGGCAGGGCCCCAAGGGGGAAACCCGCCCCCGGGGGGGAAAACTGGCCCGGGGAAAGGGGGTTTCCTGGGGACGTAATATGGGCGAGGGGGGTGGTACCCTTCCCCTCAGCCTTTTCTCTGGAAACCCCTTTCCCAAAAACCCGGGTTATTTCCGCTGGCAAAACCCGGGGGGGGGAAACTTGACGGACGATGGGGAGGAGAGTTGGACACCGGGCTTGGTGCCCCCCAAACAGAGATTCTGGCACTCCGCCCCAGCGTAGAACTTCGCCTTTTGGCCCCCAAAACAAAGCGTGGGGCATGACTTTGCAGGCCAGGGTACCCCAACGGGATCGCCGAAGAAAGCGCGGGGGAAAGGACGGAAAGGAGATCTTCCCCCGTTGTTGGACCCCTACAGGGAGGGTCACGGGGCCCTGGTGATAAACTGGAGGGAAAGGTCGCTGAAAGCTCCCCCACTTGGGATGAGATGAGAAAAGGGTTTTTTCCAAGGGATGACTGGAAAGTGTTTGCGAACCCCCAAGGAGGCTTAAAAAATTTCCCCCGGGAGAGCCGGGGACTCCAGGAAGGCGGGAACCCGAAAGATGGGCCCCAGCATCCAGGGTTCCCCTTAAACTGGAAAACATCAGTCTGGGGGAGAAAAGACTAAAGCCCCTCGGGATGCCCTCCTAGGGCCCCTAGGTGGGGGAGCGTTTCCCGAAACCCCTTGTGGAAATTCGGACAATTCTACAAAAAAGGGCCCGGGGACTGGCGAAAGGAAAGGGAGAGGTTCCCAAAATCCGGCGACGGGACACTCGTTTTCCAGAAAAGGGAGCCGGCCCACCTGCATGGATTTTTTCGGGGGAAAACCCCTTGGGGTGGGGGGCATTGGAATCTCTGGAACACAGGAGCCAGACGAGGTAGACGGCGTTTTTGGCCCGAATCCCCGCTTGGCGGAGTCCTGCTGTCTTTTTTTTTGAAAAAACCCCACGTCAATGCTTGGCCAGGTGGTTGGGGCTCCTCAACGAAGATGGAAGTTCCCTTGTTTGCCGAAGCCTTTCCCTCTTTTTAGCCCCAAGGCCCTTTTTGGAAAGTGGCGCAGAGAGCGGCGTCATTCCCAACCCAGCTCGGAGGCAAAGGGGTGGGAACGGACCGCGAAATTTCCCCTACGAGGAGTCCCCCTGACGTAGGTTCAATAGGGGCCGGGTCTCCGCAGAAAAAACGCTCCCCGCAGGCCCCTCGAAGACCGGGGCCAGAATTCTAAAAGGAACCCTTTGTGGGTTCCTGCGGTCACGGGGTCATTCCGGCCCCAAAAGAGGATTCGCCCCGGGCCGGGGCCTTCCCCGGGAAAACCCGGGCTCCCCGCGAATCCCAAAACTTTAAAATTTTTGGGGTGGGGAAAACGGTGGCCCCATCAGCCCCACTGCATGGGAGCACTGCGGTTTAAAACCCTCGGGCCACAGCTTCGATCCCCGTCAAATTTGGGAGGGTAGAGGAAGGCGAAGCTTCGGGCCCCCGGGTTTGACAGGGGGGGGGAACCGGCCGGGGAAAAGGGACCGTGGGGGAAGAGGCGGGTTTGCGGCTGCGGGAACGCCAAAAATTGGCGAAACATGGCGGACAGCGGGCCCCCAATTGCTGTGCTTTTTTGCGTAAATTTTCGCGACTTTTGGGGACGGGTTCGGAGTTCCGAAAGACTTGGCAGGGGCACCTTGGGGGGATCCATGGCGGGATTAACTGTAACGGGCTGGGTGGTGGCCTTTTGGTCCCCCGGGCAAGCGTTTGGATAGCAAACCAAAACGCCAGGGAAACCCGGGAATTTTAAGAGCCCCCCATTTTTTCACCAGACCCCAAACCCCCAAAAGCAGGATGGACTTGCGGGGGCTTTGGGCACCGACCCCACCCCCCCTGACGTGATTTGGGCTTGCGATGGCGGCCGGGGTGCCGAGGTAAAGAGGTAGCCCCAGTAAACGTTTTGTGGGCGGGCCCAGAAGGTCAGGGCAGGCGGAAAAAGGTTGGGTCGTAACAGGCGGGAAAGGGGTGGGAAAAGGCGGCAGGGGTTTGGGGATTCGAGAAACGTAGAAAGGGGGTCTGGTAAAAAAAGGCAAAAAGGGGCAAAAATAAAAATTTTTTGGGAAAACGTTTCCCTTTCTAGGGCTCGGGGCAACAAAAGGATCCAAAAAAAGGAATTTCCTGCGGGCCGTCACCAAAAAATAGGGGAAAGCACCTGGAAAGCAGCCAATTATGGGGCGCGGGCCCTTTTAAAAATGCACAAAAACGAGGGGCGCCCGCTAAAAAAAAGGGGCCCCGCGCGCCAGGGCCCGGCAGGGACGCCCAACGGGAGAAAGGAACTGGTCAGGTGAGTGAACGGAGCGAGCGCGCCCGCGGCCCGCCCCGCGGCCCCGCAGCGCCACCCTTTCCCCCGGGGGCCAGGGATCCCGGAAGGGGGAGGGGGTCCCCTGCGGCCCGGGGGCCCGGGAAAGCGGGGGGGCCCGCCCCCCCCCCTACAGGTGTCTAAATTTTTTGTTGTCAGCAGTTTCAACATTGATGGCTGTGTGTTGAGTTATTTTGAGGGCATTTACACTGTTATACAAGCTGTGCATTGACTACTTCACATCAAAGTGTCATATCATCAGTGTTGTCCCGTGAAAAGGTATAATACAATATTTAGAAAAACTGACCGGTGTAGTCACTTTTGTGAGATACTATGCACCCAGATACAAATACTGGAGTGCCATGCAGTTATGTCTTATGAGATATGTAGATGATTACAGGTGTGGTCTGATTAGACACTGGTCTTGCCAAACTTTTAGAGGGGGGCACGTCTCAAGGAAATTTGGTGTTATATTGCCTATTTGATGTCTTGCCATTGGTAGCCATCATTGCTTTCTTTTGCAGTGAGGTTGTAAACAAGAAACCTGACTACATTGTTTGTGCGGATGTCAAATGATTGAAGGGGTTGCCCATCTCACAACATCAGGTCTAAGGCCCACTCATAGTTCACTCAGAGAACGGGTGATGGCTATGTTTGTGTAGTTCTCCCCATTCATTTCTATGGGAGTTCCAAAAAGTAGCCAGGTGAGTGTGCGTGGCTATATTTGGAAACCCATAGAAATTTATTTTAACAGTGTTACAACAGTACAGCAGTAGTTTCTCAAAACACCTGACACGTGTAATACAGAACATCTGCCTATTAAAGTAGGTAGTAGTTCACTTATAGGCAGAAACCATAGTCAGGTGCTTTCTTGATTATCTAATATTTGAGTGGTTTGGATAAATTGTATTTCTACCAAAAATACCCTCACTATTATCCATGGATGGTGTGCGGCACTGTACTTGCATAAGGCTGGGCTGCTATTCCACACGCTGACTATAGACATGAGCGGCACTGTCTCTCAAAGAAAGCAGCCATGTGTTTCTAAGCTCATTCAACTAGTTTTATGATAACTCGATGATGACATGATTCTCTTATTTCCATGTGTCACCCATATGTTGTCCACACAGTTTCTCTGATCTGGTATGATACGATACAGTCCAGTGCACAATTTCTCTACCACAATGGACCACACTGTCAGGAACTGAACTGCAGAACTGTCCTAGAAGCTTGAGAAAGGATGAAATTGCCAGCAGAAGGTGCCAAGACGTGTTTGAGTTGCCTTGGAGACCTCTATCATGCTTGAGGCCCTAGTTTTATTACTTCCAAACGTCAGAACCCAGGGTCTTCATCCTCAAAACCATCCATATTTATCATAAACAATAATTGATAATGACACTGGCTTTAGAGTTTACTCAGTTTGTAAAAAGACACAATGATTTCATCTGTGTAGTGAACAGTATTGTGACTGCTATGAATGTAAAGGACAACATAATGTGGTTTGCTTAATAATTCACTAACCTCAGTTTAATTAGTTATCTATCAATTCTTGGATGGAATGTGGAATTACAATGTAAGTCTCAAAGGTATTAGATTTCTCTGTACTATAAATTCATTATCCAATACATATATTATATATTTACTTTGTCATTGTATTTGGGTTTTAAAGGGGTTTTTGGGGTATTTTTTTTAAATACAGTTACTGGAGTTTCAAGAACATTTAAAAATCTATACTCACCTCTGTATTCACTGCTGTTCCAGTGTGGATAGTGTGGGCCATATCCACCGGTCTTGTGACCACCTCAGCTACCTTGACATCACCTCCCAGAGCCTAATTTCTGAAAGGTGACATCATGGCAATGGCCCATGACTACTGCAGCCAATCAGGAGCTGATGGGTTTTTACAGAGCGGAATGCAAAAGAAAGACTGGTGTGACAGCCGTGTGCCATTATTGGAACAACGGTGAGTTCAGAGGCGAGTGTAGATTTTTTATTTCCTTGGATTTATATTTAAAAAAAAAAAAATATGGAAAACCCTTTTCAGAGTAGTATGTGTTTTGCTTTTTCAGTTTAGGATACTTTTCTTACTAGTACTGTAGTAATGCAAAACAACTCCAATTCAATCTGTGGCATCATGCAAAAAACTGATACTGGATCATGAAAATTTAATAAGAGAGAAGCCCAGTGAAAATGTGGAACTTCTCAATATCTATACTTTGTTAATTTGCCTAGTTGAATGCCTTACAATTACATATGTGGCCATTCTCTGTCTTGTAATCAATGACTGCATGGAATCCATGGTATCTAAAGTGTCAATAGTATTTCAGGAAATTTTTGGCACGTAAAAATAATGTCAGAAGTTTTGATTAGTAGGAATTAAGGAACTGAGACACAGCAGCAATCACTGAAACAAAAGGGGGCACAAACAATCAGTTAAAGGGGTTTTCCCATTTGGCAACGTCTCTGAGGTCAGTAGTAGTTTGCTATGAGCCGGCCATTCATGGCAATTCACACTCACTCAGCTGTATTCGGAACTTTCGAAACTGCCATAGAAATGAATGAGGGAAACGGCCCTATCCCTGCCCTGTGAGGCTGACTCATAGTGAGCTACGAGCTGGCAACAGAAAGGACTTTGCCAAATAGCAAAACCCCTTTTAGTGCTATTCTTCTTTAACTGTGATTGGCTTTGCTTGGCTGATCCTCATAGAGCTGAAAATACAGGCTCAGGTCCTTAGATAGGAGGTGTAAGCGATGGACATATAGACTTTCTATAAGCTTTTACACTGTTCTGTTTACCTCTTACAGAAGACTTGAGCAAAATCACAGCCACTTTGCTTGCAAAATAGAGTATTGCTCTATCACTTGATCCCCATTAAAAAGACGGTTGTAGAAAGTGCACACACTGTACCAAATGTTTTTATATTATATATATATATATATATATATTATATTTATATAATATATATTTATATTATATTATATATAAAAAGGACAGGAGGCCGGGGGAGAGGAGGGCCCGGAGCGCCGGGGCTCCCCCTCCTCCTCCCACCACTGCCGACCTCCCCCCCGGTTCCCGGCCTGGCCGGCTACCCGTCGGAGGGCGAGGAGGAGGAGTTCAGCCTGCAGCTCCCGGGGCGGCGGCGGACCCGCTCCAGCAGCTCCCGGCCCCGTTACGAGATCGTGACAGAGCTGGGCGCCGAGAAGGTGCGCTGGTTCTACAAGGAGGAGAAGAAGAGCTGAAAGACGTTCATCGACTACAACTCCCTGAGCATCGAGCTGGCCTACCGGCGCCTGCTGGAGCTGAGCGCCGCCCCGGAGGGCGAGCCGGGGGAGCCGGGCGCGGGGGAGCCGGGCGGCCTGGAGGTGGTCAGCATCGGGGAGGCGGTGAGGATCGAGCCGGTGTGTGTGCGGAGCGGCCTGTACGAGGTGGACGTCAGCGAGGGCGAGTGCTACCCGGTCTACTGGAACCAGAGCGATAAAATCCCTGTGATGTGAGGACAGTGGTTCATTGATTGCACGTGGCAACCGCTCGATGAAGACGAGAGCAACTTGTTTGAAAGGAACCTTCTCACCTGTTTTACGGGTTAATCACAGTTGAATGATAACTTTGACCTGGAAGTGGCAAAGCCCGTGGACCACAAGGATGCGGTCCACAGTCTGAAGTTAAGCCGCAGCCACGTGGATTGGCATAGTGTGGAAGAAGTCTATCTCTACAGCGATGCAACAACATCAAAAATAGCAAGGACTGTTACCCAAAAGTTGGGATTCTCCAAGGCTTCGAGCAGTGGGACCAGACTCCACAGAGGTTATGTTGAAGAAGCTATGTACGAGGACAAACTGTCGACACCAACCACATAGTTTTTGTTGTCACATAGGTATTGACAGAAGATAGACCAAGGAAAGATTTATCATATATACAGCCATGATGAGAGGAAGGACTGCCAGAAAGATTGAAGAGAAGCACTTTCTAATTCAGAACTCTGAGATGTTGAGTTCCTTCCTGTGGAATGGCGTTCCAAGCTTGCCCTGGACGGAGATACGGTAGATTCTATTACCCCGGATAAGGTGCGTGGAATTCGGGATATGCTGAATAGCAGCGTGATGGACATTATGTACTACACCAGCCCTCTGTATAGAGCGAGTTAGTAAAAGGATTACAGCAGGAGCTGAACCAACTGACTCCCTGTGTCTCCCGACAAATGGCAGTTGAGAGCCCTGGCCCCGCCTTTCTGAATTCACTGATTGATGGGATTCACCACCCATAGTCAGTTTGGCTGCGCTTGCATCTCACCAAAAAACTAAACAGCAGAAAAGTTGAACCTAAAACAGAACAACCCCTGCTTATTGCCACAATGTGTACACTACACAGACTGAAACAGAAAGGTACACAGAAGCCTGCACACCAAGAGGAGGGGAAACAGACAAGAGAGGGATGTGACAATATAACCACACACTTTCATTTAAGAAAGTAGGATAACAATACTATTCAAAGGGTAGCTCTTCCCCCTTACATATGGATGGCTATGGTAATAAGGATGGCTTTGTACCTTCTTTGGTGCATATTTGTGTCACTGTATTTGTGCCTGCCATGTTGGGAAGCAGCTAGTTGCTTGATAGTGGGATTGTGTGCCAGTTAAAATTGTTTCAGCTAAAGGTGTTCATCTTCCCATCAGCCAGCATTATAGGAGAGGCAGGCAAGACCTTTTACACAGGGCCTGCATAAGAAGGAAGAATATTCACAGAAATAAGATAGAAGAGGACAAAAAACAGCATACAGAAAGAGTAGAATACCAATTGTACAGAAAAGAGTGTATGGAGACCATCAGTAAGGAGGGAAAGAATAGTCTGACAGACAGCACTAGACCCATGGGGGACAGAGATAGATGGAGCCCTAGTCTATTGCAGTAGGTAGATGCATACTGTTTCATATACCATTGGGCTTGGAAGATCACCTGCAAAATGTGATCTCCTGCTTGGCTGTAATGTAATTGCTGAAAATTGTGATAAGAGAAGTAAACTGTTATAAGTGTAATTGATGATTGTGTAACCTGTAATTGGATGTCCTAAGCTTTGAGCCATGGGTAAAGCCTGCCGAGACCCCAGTATGCTGTTGTTTTTGTTGTCCTTTGGTTGCACTATAACTTCCATCGGTTGCACTACAACTCCCGTTAACTACCAGTAGGCCCATTTCACTATCACACCACCCCTTTGCATTTATGGTGCCCATGGCACCAGAACCTTATGCAATCAAGTAATCAATTAAAGAAGTAATTACATTACAGTAATCACAGAGGAAGGTGGACTGTTTGAGTCTTTGTTTTTACCCTTTGAGTCCTGCTGGCAGAGTAATGGTAGCAGAGAGCAGCAGTTCAGAGCTGGGGGGTTGTGTACTGCTGTCATGAAAATGATTACTGCAGCTCTGTACAGTTTACACAGTGACACAAGAGGCCTAACTATTTTCAATATCATGACAGCAAGTACAGAGTTGGGCGGAGTTCACAATTATGTCAGTGCAATGTCTAGCAGTGATAACTGTGGAGGGAAGTCTTAGATTGCAGTGCAGTCTGGGATTTGTAGGAAAGAGATGCTGTAGACTACTGACACTCCCACAAGCAGGAAGTTTCACTGAAAAAGTGGATCTTATTATAGATGAATAGGACACATAAGAAAGAAACACTTGAGGTGTGGAAAATCTTTACTTTTTCATTTTAAATGTGTTTATAGTGTTCTATGAAATCTTTAAACTTCCAGATAACCCCTTTAAGGGTTGGAACCTCAATGCTGTTCCTGGGTAAAATACTGCTCAGTAGACTATATCCTTCTTTGGTATCAGTAGACCTCACCCAGGCCTGCCTCCAGTCAACACTTGTCAGCAGTGTCAGGGGGCAATTTAGTCTTGTTGGTTTGGACCTTAACTTCAGTACCCCTTCATCTACATACTGAACCCAGTCTTCTGCTCTCAGGAATGTCTTGATCAATTGACAACCCAGGTCCCATTATCTAGGCTACTTTTTTTGACCCAACTATCCAGGCAACTCTACTTTGCCTGTGATCAACTAAATCCTTCCCCAGCTATCTACCATACCACCATACCTAAACCATAGATTTCCCCACAAACCCCAAACTAAAATTAATTATAGCCTTAACCAAGGTTTAAACACATCATCACCTTCTCCTACAGAACCAAAATAACCATCAACAGCTAGCTGCTCCTAGGCTTACAATACAATTAGAATATGCTACTTCAGTGCTGGCCCACACAGAACACTGTAAGCCACCCCCCTCTTTAAAGCCTGACCTTCCTAGCCCCATAATAGTCACTTGACTAGCTCACCATCTGGAACACAACCAGAAGAACCACTTCTTCTTCTGTGACTTACTCCTCACTTCAGATGGTTTACACTGCTACACATCTTAGGGCTTCTAGTCCACCAGTGGCTCAGCAGCCTCCAGACCCTCTTCTTTTCCTGGAGAAGAATAAGTCTGCTTCCTATATGCATCCTGCAGGTCTACATGTTTCTCTACACAAGCCCAAACACTCTATATTGACACCTCACAATAGCTGCCAGATGATCTACTAGGTTGTTGCCCATATGAATCCCCTAAGAGTGGTGGTGCAGTGCATTAGAGTTGGGCTTTTTCAGGGATACACCAATGCCTGCACCTTGTCCTCTGGTTGTTAGATCAGAAGACTCTAATTTCTGTCTTCAGCCTCAGCAATTCAGTTTGGTGGCACTTCTGGATATCATGGCCTGCTATCTTGTAGTTTCTACAATAAAACAAAGTTAACATATATAGAGTGTTCAAATAACTTCTGTAGAAGTGCATATATAAAATGGAACTCTATTCCCTTTGACACATGCCAAATGTTATTTTGTGAGTTTCCCTTTACTGAAGTGGATCCATTTGTGAACACCATGGAAGGGGCAGTCCCATGCTGAAACCTATACCTATACCTACATGTTTTCTGATTCAGGAACATGAGATTTAGCTGAGAAGCTAACAATTGTGTTCCAGGTATTTAATAAATATAAAGACTGTGATATGAAGATTGTATAAAGACAACACAAATCTGGTCAAATCTGTTGGAAACAGCGGGAGGCCTAAAATAGTGAAAGCAGCAGGAACTCAGATGTTGTCCATAATATATCTTCTCTGATGAGTCACGTTTTCTACTTCATCAATCCCAAAATTTTGGCAATTTGGGGGTGAGAAATAAAATGGTTTGTTAGGGCAGATTGTTTTTTGCCTTATGGGTTCCAGAGTCTGCATCAGATTAAAAATTCCCTCTACTCCACCTTCCATCCACATCTTCCCTACCCTTGGTTGAACTTGGTGGACATTTGTCTTTTTTCAACCGTATTAACTATGTAACTATGTAATACTATATCCCTACATTGACAGGGACATAGGGGCAGATTTAATAATACTGTTTAACTCTAAGACCGCGTAAAGTTAGACATTCTTACAATGCCCCACATTTATTAAAGTGTTAAATAATGTGCATGTAAGAATTGTCTAGTCTAAATTTACGCCTTTTATAAGTTCCATTCACTGAAAAAAGTAGACTAAAACTTAACTTTTAATTTCAAACAAATTTTTCAGAATAATAGTCCCACTCTGGGTAATTATTATATTATACTTTTATAAATTGGCTTAAAGGGGTTTTGCCATGACATAGTGTTGATGTGGGATCCTCCAAAATGGGTATGTATCGTTTTCTAAAATAATGTGATTACAAAAAGTGAGTCATATGAGTGCTACAGCATTGGCTCAGTTCCCTTAGTTTCCTGAAAGTTTCATTAGACACAATCCAGGAGCTGACAGGGAGCTGATTTCTGGCCACGCATGCGTGTTTGCACTTTTATCTGATTGGACAGGGAACATGAAGTAGTTGCAAAGGGCTGGGGAGAAAGTGCAGTGTTATGAGTCTGTCTGCTGTATATGAGAATACGTGTTGTAATGTTAGTATTTGAGTAAACTTTAGAGACGCTCCCTGGTTCCTACGCTCTTCTGCCTCACACCCTCCCTCTCACCTGCAGCCGTTCATGACTCAGCATGCTTTGTTTATATTCTCCCCTGAGCAGACAAGAGGTAAGGAACTCACTTTGTGGCAAAACCCCTTTAATTTATGCCATGTACTGTTCCCTTTTGTCAGACAAGGCTTGGAAGTGTCTAGAAACTGTCTAAACACATCATAAATGTGGTGTAAAGCATGTATGCCATTATTTTTGCTGCAAATTGAGACAGAACTCTAGCGCAACTGCCTTGATAAATGTGTCCATTACAAAAGATATTGTTCCAGCATTAAAAAATACATAGTTCACCTTCTTTACGAGTGTCATGACCTAGCGGGGTTCTCAATACTCTCAAAATATCTGATGTATCACTCTGACATAGTTTTTTGAAATGGCAGATTCCCTTGGGCTATGTCTACACTGCACAGAAAAACGATCGTATCTTCGGCGCTTCTTGTTTTTTAAAAGCGTCGAAGATACGATCGTTCCTGCGGCTCCATAATCCGGCAATGGAAGAACGAGATGTAGTCTCCACATGGCTCGTCTTTTCTTGTGCTCTTTTCGGTTGCCGGCCGTAGTTTATACAACATGCTGTATAAATACGCGGTGCTTCTCGTTTCTTGCGTATTCAATACAATAACCAATTGTCATGGGCGACGTCAGGAAAATGAGAACGACCGCGGTTTTTGCACAAAGCGTGACGCAGACCACGGTCCTTCATAAGAGAAAAAACGGCCGCTTTCAGGCCGTTTTTTGTCCGATGCAGTGTAGACATAGCCTTACACAATCTCTCCATGAGGATGTACATGTTATTGAAACAGACAAAGGAGCTGCACAGGACCACTAAGACTAGGTTGGCTTCATTCCCTATTTAAATGTGTGGCAAGAACCTGTTTGGGGAGCTACAAGTTCAATAAATAAGGGTCTGAGTCATGAAAAAGGAGGTGGGTCAGAAGAAAGCAACAAGTCCCTATGTCTCAACTAGTAAGGGTGGGTGGTGTTATTCGGTACCAGAATGGGGACCCCTTTTAATCTTTGCTATGGTAGACCTCATGCCTATGAATGTCGCTGCTCATAACTGTTTTAAGTGCACTTTATTAGTCATCACTTTAGTATTCAGTTTTTCTTTCCATCTGACTTTTTTTATTACCATAGTGTTAACAATAACACGATTGTGAGAAGGCGAGGGTTTGATCATTTTCTCCTCTGTAAATGTTAGATAATAAAAACAACCAGCACTTGTCGCACATTTTCACTCCCATTTTCATTATGACTGTTGGTTAAGGTGAGTGTTTATTTCCTGTAAACACACATTGTGTAGATTTACATAAACAACCTATTTCTCAATTGGAAAGGTTAATAGGATGTTGAGATGACTGTGTTTGTATTTATAGGCAATGGCATTTGTGCAATATGTTTTTATGTTCGATTTGACATTTTAAAATTAATTTTCTGCTGATTAAAGCAGGGTCCAAAAAATAGGGTGGCAAGATGTTTTTTAATAAGGCATATAATACTTAATCACTCTTATTGGATCCCTAACAAATTCTAGTAGAAATTTCTGTTCACGTTGAGTTTTTTTATCCTCCATTTAGCCTATAGGAGAAGCACGATGCTAAATGTGTCCATAGGGTTAAATAGGTAAAAAGCCAAAGGAGTGTTGTTTTGGCCTCCATCTGGCCAGTGTATGCATATATCTGGCACAATAGAGGATGGAATAGTGTAATAGACTATGCTACTCATTCCAACAGGATCCTGTAAAAAAGGTATCCATTTCATAGGAGCCTATGTGTAATGGATGATAATGGTATCTATTTAGTGGTTACCTAGTGAAGCTCAGTGATGTCAAATATCCATATACAGACGGTTATCACTGGAGCTTTAAAAAGACAGCAAGGAAGGGACACTGTTCCTCTACTCCTCCAAAGCTCGGTGAACTGCTGACGCAACATACACAAAGGGCCACATGTATAAACCTGTTTAGGTCTAAAACTCACTTTGTTGCCCATAGCAGCCAATCAGAGTGTCCCTCTCATTTCATATAATGCTCTGGAAAAAATGAGAGGGGCGCTCTCATTGGTTGCTATGGGCAACAAAGTGACTTTTAAACCTAGCCAGTTTTCAGACATGTGGCCCAAGATGTCAGTAGTATAATTGCTCTTAAGGAGGACAAAAACACTTAGGGCCACATGTATGAAAACTGTAACCTATGGGCAAAAAAGTGAGTTTTATACCTAAACAGTTTCCATGCATGTGGCCCTTAGAGTCTTATGTATGAAAATTGTCTAGGTTTAAGACTTTATTTGTTGCCCATAGAAACCAATAACAGCTCCCCTTTCATTTCATATAGTGCTCTGAAAATATGAAACGTGAGCTGTGATTGGTTGCTATGGGCAACAAAGAAAGTCTTACACCTAGACAGTTTTCATACATGTCCGCCTCAGTGTTTCCATCCTCCCTTGGACCGATGATACTGCTGACTGGGACCCGACACATAAACGCCCTCATTTACTATTGTGGTTGCGCCGGCAAAGAGTCTTGAAATGCGCCAAATAGTGACACATTTCTGGTGCAGTATGTCACAAACACTTTTAGTTGGGCTTTAGACAGAGTTTGCATGCTCCATGACATGGAGGTGTGGCTTGGAAAAAAGTAGGCATGATTTGGCAAAAAGTGGACGTAACTATGATGTGATACGCTGTGGCAAAATCTGCTACAAAAATGCCCAAACTTCTGCCATAGACAGATAAAAGTAGGTCTAAAAAACAAAGAAGATCTAAAACTACACCAAATGTATCAATCAGCATGAGTCACTGTGATAAATCGTGAAATCTGGGGCATTTTTAGACTCTGTATATATTTACACCAACATTTATCAACTGTAAATTAGGACGTGTATTGAATGGCTGTGAGCAGTACTGAGGCAATTTATCCTACTGTATATACATAAAACAAGATAAGTTGCTGCCTTCTTTCAACAGCATAAACATAATAGGCGACAGTTTTTAGGCGCATTTAATCAGTGTATAGTGCGCCTGAAAGTATGATCCCTTCAAAAATCTGGCTTTTGGTATAACTTGCATAATAAACTTAATGCACCTAAAAAGGCGCGTTGCGCATTCACAGCGCATAGTGCATCAGTGCTAGTATATGTAATGCGCCTATCGAGGCGCATTGCGTTACCAAGACGCATAACGTATTTTTACTAGTGTATGTGATGCGCCTCAATAGGCGCATTGCGTTATGGAGGCGCACAGCGTATCATTGCTACTATATTTAATGCGCCTTTACAATGTGTCGCTTATAATGCGCCTAGTTTTGGTATATTACAGTTCATTTATATCGAAAATACGGCCTCAAACTTTGTGGAGTGCAGAATACACCAAAACTATGGTGCATTCGTATTGGGATATGTAGCCCAATGTGAACAGCCTAAAACTCGGAAAGGGGAACATCTCTCCTTGAGGCGAGGAGAGCACCAAATGGTGTGTAGAGTGTGAATTGCCTTTTTGCCCTCTACTAAGCATCTGCACATCACAAGGCATTATGGGAAAGGAGCTGAGAAGCTCAAGCGCCCTCTACTGGATGTAACAAATCCTCAATTTGCTTTTCACCCACTGGGTCTTGAGAAAGCAAAAAGGATATTTAGCAAAGCCAGTATCACTCATCTGCATACAGCTGTTTCTGGATGTTTGTCCCTCATCAGTGCAGAGCAGAGTGATACTGGCTGGCTGTGTGGGAGGCATGAGTGGCTGAGACAGCCTAAAACTAGTTATAGTGAATACATAACACTGTCAGCAATAAAAGTTATTAAATAATGCATACATCTGCCCAGCTAAATAATGCATATAGCACCCATATAACTCAGTGCCCAGATATTGCATACAGTTACCAGCTATTACCATACAGTGTCCAGTTAACTTGCATATACAGTGTCCAGTACAACACATATAAACAGGTCATACTCTGCTTTGTTCCAAGTGGCATATTATAATAGTATGTTGGTAGCCATCCTTTGCCTAGAAGAGACCTAGGCCTAAATGTTAATATCTGGTCATATATAATGTATTAAAAGGTCTGCTCTGCTATTTTTCTAGAAAAAGAGTCACTGTTGTCCATAGCTTGTGTCTAGTATTGTAGCTCAGACCCATTATCTTGAATGGTGTTAAGATTCAATACCAGACACAAACTGTTAGCAAAGGTGGCGCTGTTTGTAGACCCTTTTTGTCTGTCTGGACAACCCCTTAAAAATACACTGGAAATATAGTATACAAATGTAACTAGCTGAGGCAGATTAAAACGAGCAACTGTGAGAGTAACCATTCCCAGGGAGCAGATTAAAGATGTGGTTCTATTTGTTCAATGTTGCAAATGTTTGTTCAAGTTATGTAAGAGTTCTTAGCACAAGAATGGGGGAAAACAGGCTTTGTATGCAAATAGCTTATAGCAAGACTGGGTAAATTAAACTTTATTAAAACATAGCTCCTTAAAATGTGTTTGCTGTCGAAAGAAAGGGAAAGAGATCTGCCTGACATTAGCCATCTGCTCCAAACATGTATTTATTTTATCATTTGCTACCACGAGTACCTAATTATGAATTCCAACAGAATCATAAAAGTGGAATGGTTTATATTTTACAGCCCATAAAAATATAATCTGAAATGCCATCCAGATTATTGATACCTGATTTTGGACCCAAATATAAAATTACCATAAAAATTCAAGAAAGAAAAGCAGTTTTGTGTTGTATTTTAATGCAAGTAGCTGAAGATGTCAGCAGTAAATCCGAGTTCACAAAGATTCATGTACAATAATGGCAATAAAAACAAATCTGCTACAGTTTATTATAAACTATACGTACATTTCTTTTCGGACCTAGGAGCTCACCAGATAATCACAACACCTAAGGCAAGACTAGATCTAAAGACTTTCCAAATCCTCTGGCCTTTTTTTTTTCTTAATATCATATATTAATGACATTGTGGGGGCTCATCAAATATTTCATGGAGATTAATGGAAAGAATGTAGGTCGTATTAAGGTTTGATAAACATTTACTTAATTCTATCTGACTTTTGCCTTTTCCTGACCCCGCTGTTAGGTCTAAAATTATAGATATTCTTTAACCCCTTCTGGACAGCCGGTCATAATTTTTTGGCTCTTAATTTTTTTCTGTCCCACTGTCCAAGAGCCATAACTTTTTCATTGCTCCAACTACATAAACATTTGAGGCCTTTTTTTGTGGGACAAGAGGAATTTTTTTTATTGGTGCCATTGACTTTACCATAGAATATACTGGAAAACCAATAAAAGTTCTAACTTGGGTGAAATATGAAAAACATTCACTTGTGCCATGTCTATGGGGGTTCCGTTTATGTGTCGTTCACTTTTTTGTCTAAATTATGTGTTATCTGTTTTCGATTGCGATTGCGAAAAATAACACGTGTAGGGATTTTGTTATGTTTTATGAGGCTATGTTCACACGGCTTAACTGCGGGGCGTAATTCCGCCCCGCAATTACGCTGTGTGACCGGGGGCGGGGCGGGAGCGGGGGACTAAGCAGTGGGCCGGCACTTCGCCGGCCCATAGACTTGAATTGCTAGCGGCGCGTATTTGCGGCTAGCAATTCACATGTCAATTATCTCCCCGCCCGGCGGCTTCGCCGGGGTGGGAGAGGAGACGTAATCCATAGTTCTCTATGAGAACTGTGAATTACCATAATGACTGGGCCGATTTCGGCCCGTAATTTGCGCACTTCAGCGCGTAATTACGGACCGAAATACGGCCCATTTTAAGCCGTGTGAACATAGCCTTACTTTCATTCTCTGTTTCTTAAATTTGCGCTACAGCACCATTTTCTGCAACCAATAACTGTTTTGTTTTTCCACCATTGCAGGTTAAAGTTTAGTTTTTATTGGTACCATTTTGGGATAGATGCAGCTTTTTGATCACTTTTAATTCCAATTTTTTGGGGGACGGAAATGACCAAAAAAACACAAATTGGGTGTTCAGAATATTTTTCTTCTGTTGTTTTGTGTACAGGATGAATGATGTTAGATTTTAATAGATCTGACTTTTACGGACGCGACGACACTCATTATGAGTAACTCTTTTATTTCTAAAATGGCAAAGGGGGGATTATTTGAATTTTTAATACATACATATTTTTACTTGTACATTAAGTCCCCTTAGGGTTTAGTTGATAGTGTGCTGCTGGTATTGGAATGTGTATTAATATTGCTGCCTAAACCCCAACAGTGTGCTCCTATGCTCATTTTTTTTTTCAAAAAAGTTTCTTGGATGTGCAAAACCAAATATTGTTCCTTAAATTGTATATATGGGGGAGTGGCTGCCTCCATGTTGGTTTTTTGCACTCCACCCATACTCATAGGCTTTTAAATCAGTGCAGTGTATTTAGTAGCTGGTGCCTTCACATTCTGAAGTATAGAGGTCTGGACAGGCCCCAAAGAAAGATAACGTTAGTGCATTGTAGGACCCACCTGCATTGAGGTCTTGTTGAAGTTCGGAGGTGGGCTAGCATTTTGATCAAAATGTGACTAAGAACCATCAAAAATGTCATGTTTCTAAGAGGAGTGCTTTTTCTGAATTCTAATTGTTCTTTGATAGTTTCTTAGTATAGTGTGTTTGGTATGTAATGTGTATTAATATTGCTGCCACAGCAGCGTGCACCTATGCTAATTTAAAAAAAAAAAGTTTTGGGGATGTGCAAAACCAAATATTGTCCCTTAGGGTTCTTGACCACTAAGAGGTTCAATTGCTTGTACACCCTTCTGCATAATATAACTAATGAAGACGGGGTGTACCAAGACATTGGTTCTATTACTACCTGCCTGGGGCAGGAAGTAATAGAATCGTTAACATGGTGGCTATGGAAGCATTCATTAGGCTTCCAGCTGTCATGATAAACCAATTGCACCCCGCGATCTTGTCGCTCCGGAATCCTGGGCCATTGGAGGGAGGAACAACCTGCAGCACTGTTTCTCATTCATTTAGGTGCCTCCTTCTCACAATCCCATGTCTAGCTATAGCTTGCGAGGGGGTACCCCCCAAAAAAATGGACTTATCTTCTTGTGGTCGGGAGTTAATAGCACAGGCTCCCGTCACTCAGTGAATGTTCACAGAAACCTTCTGAAGCAACATGCCAGCCAACATTGGGGAACACTGTGTTTGGCTCCAGTGATTTTTTTTTTCAATAAGTTGCTCAACCTTTCACCTATTGGGAGTGATTCATACTAACCTCACGCGGCTGTGAAATTTTGTTTCTTTTTGGGAAAGAAAGCAGCAGAAATGGTTGTTATGCTACAAGCATCCTACGAAGAAGCTGCCATGAGTAAATCACAGGTTTATGAATGGTTCTTCCATTTCAAAAGAGGAGAAATGTCAATTAATGATCGACCTCTTTCCAGATGTCCTTTGACCACCCAAACTGATGAAAATGTCATGAAAATTTGTCATGGCATTCTGAAGGATCGCCATTGGACTATATAAAAACTGGTGAATTTGACTGAAATTTCATGGAGCTACCATAGCCCCAGGATTCATCTCTAGTTGCAACTTTGGAAAACAAATCAGGGTTGGCTTCCGGTTGTTCCTTCAAAGCACAGTACACAGCCAAGCGGTTGTCATGAATGAGTAGGAAAGGTATGAGTTTTGCCACAGCTCATTTCATGACGATTCCATTGTTGAAGTTCCCTGACAGGAACTTTATAAAATTCCAGCCAATGCCAATAGTCTGACGGCGATCTTCCATAATAGCTTGATGAATTATTATCACATTTTTAGCAGCTTCGTTGGTCGTAGGATATCTGGAAAGAGGTTGATCGCTAATTTTACCTCATTTGAAATAGGAGAACCATTCAAAAACTTGTGTTTTTATCCTTGTAAACTGTCTGCAAACTGAATACATAATTAACTGGAAAGCAATTAAAAAAAAATCACTGAAGCCAAATGCAACCTTTCCCAACTAGCTTGCTGGCAAACTATCTTAGAAGAGTTCAGTGGACATTCACCTAGTGATATAAGCCTGTACCACTTGTGGCGGCCCACCAGAACACAGTTCTGTTTCTTTTAGGGATCCCCTTGCATCTAGCTCCCCCTACTCCTCAATCTTCAATAGAAGACAAACTAATAGGCCCCACTCTGGTCATCTGTCAGACAGAAATGGAGGACAAATTTCAACAACATTTCAGGAATCCTGCAGACAGTGTGAGCAATTTTCTCTCCTTTACTTTTATCATTCATCTCTAGGTTTAGTGCTCCTTTAAGATTTTTTTTTTTCCGTTGTAATCACTATGAATACCTGATACAGAGATCCAAGTTTCCATTCATAACATGCAAGGTGATAAAGGGAAAACAAAACATGACATGCCTTTCTTGAGTTCAGCCGGCCATGCATGGTTAGCATTTTTGTTCCTATCTAGAATTCAATAAGAGCTTTTCCATTCTACCTAATCATGAGTTCTACTTCTGCCGAAATAGGCACATAAAGCCTGAAATATTATCCTGCTGCATTACACAGTATTCCTACATTTATTCATTTACTGCTTATTGGAAATGTATGATCTGAGACAACACATTTCTGAACGCTTGTTTTTGTTCCAATACAGTTCTCCCTCAAGTTGCAATGGCCTCAGGATATAAGGATATAATATTTTCAACTTACAATAGTCTTACCTGGGATATTGTAAGTTAATCAGGGTTTCAAGATACAATGTTCCAGAACGAAATCCAACTAATTACATACATATTTTACTTGTAAAACATCTGTATTAGTCAAGTGCACGCAGTGACTGACGGTCTAGTAGCGCCTCTCTACAGTATGGTGCAGCACTGCATGTTATGTTCTGCTTTTTATATCTGCCGGGATGAACGGCTCCTTTGGACACCAGGTGAGGGCCCAATTTTTATTTTATTTATAATTTTTTCTTGATTTTGGTACATTTACAGCTTCCAGCAGCTTTTTCTGCCTGCTAAGCAATGTTCACCCGGCTTCTTGCCGGCGTAATTGTGGGGACGGATATCGCCCCGCAATTACGCCGGCTGCGGTGCAGCGGGGGCGGGGCGGGGGGCCGTAAATAATGTGCATGTCACTTTCTCACCGCTCAGCGTATTCGCCAAGCGGGGAGAGGAGACAGAATCCATAGTTCTCTATGACAACTGTGGATTACTGTAATGCCTGGGACTGATTTCAGCCGTATTGTAGCGCAAATACGGCACTCAATACAGTTGAAATCAGTCCCAAAATAAACCGCGTGAACGAGCCCTTAGGCCGTGTTCACACGGCTTATTCACGACGGATTTGTGAGCCGGATTGCGCTCCCAAATCCGGCGTGAATAAGGGGCGGGGCGGGGCCGGAGCGCGGCGGGGGCGCCGCTCCCCGGCTCCATAGACAATGCATTGTTTACGGTGCGTACGCGCCGTAAATAATGTTCATGTCACTTTCTCCCCCCGCGGCGGATTCGGCGAGCGGGGAGGAGCGACGAAATCCACTGATTCTCTATGAGAGCAGTGGATTACGTAATTACTCCGATGGATTGGCGCCGTATGAAGCGCAAATCCGGCACGGAGTACGGCGCCAATCCGCGGACAAATAAGCCGTGTGAACGGGGCCTTAGGGTATGTTCACACGGCATCTTGCGTCCGTGTGAACATCTGCTTTTCTGATGCGTCTCTGGGTCCATCTGAAAGTACCCAGAGGCGCATCTAACAATTAGCAGTGACTTTATCACTGCCGGCAATGGGAAACACGCAGCGGCTTTCACATGAGAGAGAGTGTTTGCATCGCATCCATCTTTCGCATGCGATCCAGGAATTTCATGTCATTTTTTGGATAGCATCCGAAAGACGGACCCGACAGGTGCGATGCAAACACGCAGTAGCGATCACTCATGTGAACGCCGCTGCGTGTCTGTCATTGCCGACAGTGATAAAGTTACTGCTAATTGTTAGATGGACCCAGAGATGCATCAGAAAAGTGGATGTTCACACGGACGCAAGACGCAATGTGAACACACCCTTATATGTAGGTACTTGCTTTACCTGTATTAGTTATGTGCTTCATTTTCTTTTATCTTCATTTTGCATTATGTTGGGTGATACTTTGGGCTTTGAAACCAATCACCAGTTTTCCATAGACATATGATTTCAACTTACAATGGTCGTTTCGGAACCAATTAATATTGTATGTTGAGGGAACACTGTATAAGTTTTATTGCAGAGCAGAAACTATGGAGTTGTAAGGAGGGGGCCCAAGTGGTAAGCAAGGAGCTAGGTGGCAACCCTATAATGAGGTGATGGTGCAGCAAGGAAGCACAACACACAGGCCAGTATCAGGGCCGTCTTAACAGCATTATGGGCCCCTGGGCAGAGCTGTGCACTTAGCCCCCCAACCAGACCTCCTAAGTTATATAAATTGCTGCGTAGCCTGGTCTGGGGACACAGGATGGCTGACCACATGATGGAGGGGCTATAAGGGTCATGGACAGCCATCCTGTGCCCCCAGGCCAGTCCACGCAGCAATTTATATAACTTAGGAGCTGCTGCGTGGACTGGCCTGGAGGCACAGGATGGGCACACATTAAGTCATGTAACTTCTGCTTGTGGTCAGCCAGCCATCCTGACCCGTGCCACTGTCCCCCAGAGTCTCTCTTAACTGCTATGTGGCCCGGCCATTGCTATATTACTGGGGGACAGTGACACGGGTCAGGATGGCTGGCTGACCACAAGCAGAAGTTACATGATAGTAACCCCCCCCTCCTCCTCCTCCTCCTCCCAACTCGGGCCATACCTCATGCTGTGGCTGGCACCCGTCTGCTTCTGCTACCTCCTTGGTGCCCGGCTGTTGTGAGGAAGGGGCTGTGTGGAGGCGGGAGCTTTTTAGAGGGCCGAGGAAAGTCATGTGCGGCTGCGACTGCGTGCCGCCGCACTAAAACTACATTTCCCAGCGGATGGAGAAGACTGCCCGCTGGCCGCCGGGAGTGGCAGGACTGTTCTGCCGCGACTGCGCTGTACAGTTCACAGCGCAGGCAGGGCAGCGCCGCAGTGAAGGAGGCGGCGCTGCCCTGCCTGGGCTGTGAATAGCAAAGTGCAGGCGTGGCATAACAACGAAAGCCGCGCAGGGCCCCTGCTCTAAGCAACTGCGGCGCCTTCGCTTTACTGTTCAAAGCACAGGCAGGGCGGCGCCGCCTTCCGTCACTGCGGCGCCGCCCTGCCTGCGCTGTGAACTGTAAAGCGCAGGCGCGACGTAGCGGGGGGGCCGCCCTGCTACCTCCGCAGCCCGCACCGCCCTGCCTGCGCTGCCTGGGACAAGTAACTAAGCGCAGGCAGGGCGGAACGAGCTGTGTCCGGCGGGCGGCGAGTTAATCCATTGGGCCGGGCAGGCAGCCGCCTGGGCCCTCAGGGGCCCCCTGTGCTCGAGGGCCCCGGGCAAGGGCCTACCTGGCCCAATGGAAGAGACGGCCCTGGCCAGTATAACATGCTCCAGCTCAGCTTACTTCTTGAAGGCATTCAACTCTTAGAGGTCTCAGAAATAATTACAGTTCACAAAATGCTTGTTGGTGCAAGCTGCCGGTTTTGGTTATAAATCTCAGTATTGCTCTTATATCCATCCTTTGCAGATGATGCCCCTCAACAGTCCAGACTCACTGTCCATCTATCTTTTACTGTCATAGAGGTCACCCTTGCTCAGAGTTACATTTTTTTTATCAGGTTGTTTCACAGAGCCTGTTCTTCACAGCCAGCTTCAGGCTCACACTTCCTGGTTAGGTCGCGGGCGGGTCTACAGCAGTGATTGGCATATCAGCTCTGCTGCTCCTAGCTGATCCTGTTAGAGGTACATTGAGGATGGAGGGCTTTTAACAGCAGGGCATTAGACTGCAGAGTTCTGGTGCTGGTGCTGCTGATAAGACACAGCAGGGAGGGACATCACCATTTTGGCCAGGGCTGCCAAAGCATTGAGAGATGGTTGGTAACTTAGGGAAGCTTTTATACACAAGCAGGAGATAAGAACTGTTCTACTTCTGAACAGAAGTAAAATCAGGACAGCAATGTATTTGGTAATAGTCTTTATTTACCTGTGCCTACATGTTTAAAGTGCATCAGTGTGGTGAGAACACCCCTTTAACTCCTGGTCTGGCAAAGATGTGTCACCCTGGTTGCAGTTGCAGCCAAGCAGCAAGTCTTTAGAGGTTGGTGGCATCAGATGTCACAGCAGCTCACAATGCTTCAGTCAGCAACCCAGTTCAATAATCATGATGAGGGGAAACCTGCCAGTTTTTATAAGCTCCTGATCTCACATCCATAATCAGTGCCAGGACAAGGCATTTTGGTGCCCTAGGCAAGTACAGCCAATGCCCCCCCCCCCCTCGCTCCCCAAAAAATTGCACCTCCCCCTAATTCCTCTCACCCCTGCACCAGGCCCTCTCTCCCCTGCACCACTCTCCCCCCTGCACCAGTTACTCTCTCCCCCCTGCACCAGTCTGTCCCCTGCACCAGTTACTCTCTCCCACTTAATAGCTTCTTACCAGTCATACCTGCGGCCAAGGGCGTTGCTAGGGTCCTAACGGAATTTTTCACACCACATTCTGAACTACGAATGTATTGTTACATAGAAAAAATTTCTGTTCCTGTCACTAATTTTCTGCACATTCCACATAGATCCCGTCCATCACTTCAGCAGTCGCTGCACAATGAAAATCAGCCCTGACAAATCTGCTTTTTCAAAAGTGCTCACCTCCATATGACAGTGTAATACCCTTAAAAAACAGTCACTAAATACCGTGTTTCCCCGATAGTAAGACAGCGTCTTACATTCTTTTTACCCCCAAAAGTCCCAGTATGTCTTACTTTCGGGGTATGTCTTATATAGGGCAGGTATAGGGCCAGCTGTAGACAGGTATAGGGTCGGCTGTAGGCAGGTATAGGGCCAGCTGTAGACAGGTATAGGGCCAGCTGTAGGCAGGTATAGGGCCAGCTGTAGACAGGTATAGGGCCAGCTGTAGACAGGTATAGGGCCGGCTGTAGGCAGGTATAGGGCCGGCTGTAGGCAGGTATAGGGCCGGCTGTAGGCAGGTATAGGGCCGGCTGTAGGCAGGTATAGGGCCAGCTGTGGGCAGGTATAGGGCCAGCTGTAGGCAGGTATAGGGCCAGCTGTGGGACAGGTATAGGCCAGCTGTAGGCAGGTATAGGGCCAGCTGTAGGCAGGTATAGGGCCAGCTGTAGACAGGTATAGGGCCAGCTGTAGCAGGTATAGGGCCAGCTGTAGCAGGTATAGGGCCAGCTGTAGACAGGTATAGGGCCAGCTGTAGGCAGAAAAACACTTACCTGGCTCCCGCTGCTCCGTCTCCCGCGCCGCGCCGCCTCCTCGCTGCTCCGGCCTCCCGCGGCTCATCCCGGCACAGGCATAGTGACGTCATCAGGCCGCGCTACGTCTTACTTTCGGGGTACGTCTTACATTAGGCGACCTCCGTAAGACACCGCTACGTCTTACTATCGGGGGTGTCTTACTATCGGGGAAACACGGTAATCCACGGATACATGGAGCAAATCTACTAGACAAATGATTGTTACTAAAACCACTCCAAGACCCAAAACCAAGGCCCAAAACTATTACTACTTAAGCATCAAATAATCCTGCCAGACCCTGTGACTATCAACTGTACACAGGCTCTGAAGACATATACAACCGCCATACAGTGACCATATAGTGGTAGATACTAGTTGTATCTAGGCTGAGCAGAAATATAAGTGATTACACTGCAGTTACATTTAGTGACTCAGAGGAGACGTCTTTTCTGATCAGCGTCGTTCACTTGCCCTTTTCTTCTCCATCCGGTTCACACCTTCATGCTGATTTCTCCCGCCCAAAACTCGTCCCTGCAGATTTGGACACAAATATCTTAGAATCTTCACATTTCCAGCAACTCCTTACTTATAGGTATATACCGTATATACTCGAGTATAAGCCGAGTGTTTCAGCCCAAAAAATGGGCTGAAAAATCCCCCCTCGGCTTATACTCGAGTCACTGTCGGCGCTCAGGCGCTGCGATGCCCCGGGCGCCGACAGGGACGCTTCAGTTATATGCGGCTCCTCAGGGAGCGCATGTAACTGAAGGCTGAGTGAGCGCACAGTGTCCCGGCGCTGCGCTGGCCCGGGCACTGTCCACGATCCCTTCACCTATATGCGACTCCTCCGGAGCGCATATAGGTGAAGGGATACCACTGCGGGGGAAAAAAGCGAGCACTCCGTGCTCCGCAGTGGTCTCCGGGCGGCCGCAGAATCGCGGCCGTCCGGAGCTCTCGGCACAGGTAGCGCGCCTCATCACGCTGCGTGCGTGGCCTGATGACGTCACCCGCCTGTGCCGAGAAGATGCTGGAGAGCGCGCGGGAGGCCGGACGGCGAGGGAGACGGAGCGGCGGGGAGTCAGGTAAGTGGGTTTTTTTTGTTTAAAAAGCCTGCCTATGCCTGCCTAGGGGGCTACTGTACCTGCCTATATCTGCCTAGGGGGACTGTTCTCCTATATCTGCCTAGGGGGACTTGTACTGCCTATATCTGCTAGGGGGACTGTACTGCCTATATCTGCCTAGGGGGACTATACCTGCCTATATCTGCCTAGGGGTGACCTGTACCTGCCTATCTATAACCTGCCTAGGGGGACTGTACCTGCCTATAACCTTCCTAGGGGGACTGTACCTGCCTATAACCTACCTAGGGGGACTATACCTGCCTATAACCTACCTAGGGGGACTGTACCTGCCTATAACCTACATAGGGGGACTGTACCTGCCTGTAACCTACATAGGGGGACTGGTTACTCTGGGGCTGACTGCTTTAAACCCACCTAGGGGGACTGTACCTGCCTATAACCTACCTAGGGGGACTGTACCTGCCTTAAACTTGCCTATGGGGGCAATTACCTGCCTATAGCTGCCTATGGGGACATATAGTTCCTATACCTGCCTATAACGACCTATACATGCCTATAACCTGCCTATGGAGGACATTAAACTGCCTATACCAGCATATCCCGCCTATGGGGAAAATTAAACTGCCCATATACCTGCCTTAAATTAAAAGCCTGCCTATGGGGGACATTAAACTGCCTATGTAATTTTATTTGATATCTATTTTTATTTTTAAAATTTACCAGTAGCCGCTGCGTTTTCCACCTTAGGCTTATACTCGAGTCAATAAGCTTTCCCGGTTTTTGTGGCAAAAGTAGGTGCCTCGGCTTATACTCGGGTCGGCTTATACTCTAGTATATATGGTATGTCCCCTCAATTAGGCAGGTGTATATATAGGTCCCCATTAGTTAGGCAGGTATATAATATGCCCTCTCAGTCAAGCAGGTATATAGATATTGTACCCTTAGACAAGCAGATATATAAATATAGGGTAATTCAGGCAGGTATATAAATATAGGGTCACTCAGGCAGGTATATAAATATAGGGGCACTCAGGCAGGTATATAGATATAGGGGCACTCAGGCAGGTATATAGATATAGGGGGCACATAGGCAGGCATATATAGATACAGGGAGTACACAGGCAGGCATATATAGATATAGGGGGCACACAGGCAGGCATATACAGATAGTGGGCACACAGGCAGGCATATATAGATATAGGGGCACACAGGCAGGCATATATAGATATAGGGGCACACAGGCAGTATATATAGATATAGGGGGCACACAGGCAGGCATATATAGATATAGGGGGCACACAGGCAGTATATATAGATATAGGGGGCACACAGGCAGTATATAAAGATATAGGGGGCAAACAGGCAGTAAATATAGATATAGGGGCACACAGGCATGCATATATAGATATAGGGGGCACACAGGCAGTATATATAGATATAGGGGGCTCACAGACAGTATATATAAATATATAGGGGGCACACAAGCAGTATATATAGATATAGGGGGCACACAGGCAGTATATGTAGATATAGGGGGCACACAGGCAGGTATGTAGGGGGCACACAGGCAGGCATATATAAATATAGGGGCACACAGGCAGTTAAAAATAACAACATGAATACTCACCTAACCTGCTTCCCGGCCGCGTGCTCCTCTTCTGTCCTTTTCTTTACCAGCCACGCGCTTCTCTTCAGTCCACGCCCCTCCAGCAGCTCCTCTGGCACACAGCCTACAATGGCCTCACTTCATCGCGACGCTGCCCAGCTGAGCAGCACGGGGCCACGGCGGGTCCTCAGTGCTATGAGGACCTGGTGGCCCCGCTGTGTTTGAGGGCGGTCCAGTCTGGGACGGACCCTCACAGCTAACCGAAGACCGCAGCGGTGGTCCAGGACCACCACGGAAGCCCCGGCCCCAGCGTGGATCCCGGCGAGGTTCGGGACCCCTGCCTGCGCCCCTTAGGGACAGGCAGAGGTAGGCGCCCTAGGCGATCGCCTACCTCTGCCTACCCATCGTCCCGGCCCTCTCCATAATACTGAAGCAAAATGAGCACCTCAAACCTACATTCTTCCACAGGGTTATTAAGCTGGCTTCTCTGTCTGACCATGAGCTGAACACTTAGGCTGCACTGCTGTGCCCAGGCTGCATGGGCACATCTAAAGCTGTAGCACCTCTGTTATGGTGGTAGCTATCGCTCTGCATAAAGTCAGCATTAGGACAAAAGTCTTGGATGCTGAATACAACTTAGCCCTCAGTCAGCAATGCAGGGCCAGGCAGTATCTGAACCTTGAAAGCTATAAGCTGGATGTCTCCAGCACCAGCACCTGTGGGTGGAGTCAGTCAAACTGTTCAGGTCTAAAACTCACTCTTTTGCCCATATTAACCTATGGGCAAAAAAGTGAGTTTTAGACCTAAACAGGTTCATACATGTGGCCCTTAGTTTGAGAACATAAGTGCAGAAGAGTTTGTCGGGCATCCTGCCAAATAGTGGGGATAGCTTGGACTTGAGTATCCACAGCTGAAACATAAGAAGTGATAGGCAGGGGAAATGGAGGGTAGAGGTGTCACCTGTAAACAATGAAGAAAGGGAAAGTTTCAGTAGACTTGGAAACAAGATGATTACATGAAAATTCAACCCAAGCAAGTAAGTCAGAACAATTATCTTAATGAGATAAAACTAGATGACATAGATAATTTCCAAGGATTTGATTCACCATGTCTACTTGCCCATTGGTTTTAGGGTAGTAAACAGAGGAGAAGTCCAACTTGACTTGGAGCCAAGGACAAGGTGCATGCCAAAACTTAAAGGGGTTGTCTCGCTACAATGATTGGGTTTTAAGTAAAAGATCTTTAAAAAACAAGCAGCTTTGCAATATATGTCCATTACAAATGTCCTACGGATTTTGAGTTATCCCTGGTAGTAGGAGTGCATCAGCTCTTCAAATCACTATAGCCACCGACCTGTTGATTTTTCTCTCACTGGCTGCCAGTGCTGGTGACTCATCAGCTTCTCAATACAGAGCCCCTCCTGCACAGTATGAGGCCACTTGTGATGCTTCTGTAGGGAAGGGAGGGGGAGGGCTCTGCTCCCTGGCTTCTGTGTCTGTGTAGCTGTGCTGCCTAGATTAACCCTGTGTGTGCCTGCTCCCTCCTGCTTTCTACACAGATTGAGGAGAGCAGAGGTGAGGCTGATCTGTGGTCAGTACGATGGGACAGCAGTGACGTGTGTTACTATAATCATGATGTGTCTGTGGAGCTTTGACTATACTAATAGAACAGATCAGGGGGGCATGTGAACGGTTCATATCCCTCCTTGCTCTGCTGTATTAGTGACACATAGTGATTATAGTAACTCACTTCACAGCTGCCCTGTGTCTGTTCTGATGGGAGGACAGTGTTTGTGTTTGTTGTTGCTTGAGATGTGGAGATTTGTATGCTAAGCAGTGGGTATAGGAACCTTTACATCCCCCCCTGCTCTGCTTTTAGCATACACAGCTTCAAAGACCTCTGGCTCCATAGACACTCATAAATCAGCCCTCTCTCTGCTGTCTCCTGACTGTGTGCAGAGGAGCAGCAAGAGCTCGACCACAGCAGCATGATGCAGCTGATCCAGCAGTGAGCAGCCGCCAGCAGATCTAAGCAGGCACACACAGGGTTAACTGGCAGCAAACCCCCTCGCCCTCCTCCTGCTGTATAGAAGTTACTGCAGTTGGAGGAGGAGAGCTGTCTGTGTGCTGAGGGGAGGGGGGAAGGGAGAGGAGAAGAGGCAGACAAGAAGCACGCCCCTGAATTCAAAAATCCTATGCTGCCAGACACACTGAGGTAAGCTGAAAACCTATAGTGAGACAACTCCTTTAACTTATTACGTGCACAAGTGGAACAAGCAAGAACAAATTCTTTGAAATCTTGAACAAGATTGGGCCGCCAATAACGATGAGAGTTTAACAACAGATTTTCAGATACCCGGGTGACCAGATAATTTGGGCTGTTGACCCTATGCCAAATTTTTTTTTTTTCCATAACGTAAATGAAAGTTTTCCCTGGAGGAACCTTTTGGAGGTTGGATGGGAGTTGCAGTAATAAGGCATTCAGTAGGTACAATGTGTTGAGGCTTGGAGATGAGGCCAACAGTATCGGAGGAATGAGGCAGGGCATCAGTCTTCACATTCTTCTCCGCTGGCTCTTCGAAGACATTGCGGACAGCAGCACCCTGGAAGAATTGTAAATTGAGCATCCAGAGGGGTGTGGCCCTGGCCAAGGCCTTGCCAGACAGCAGACTCACTATGAAGGCCACCTTGACACATTCTTTGGGAAACTGGTGCGCCATCATCTCCAAATGGATCATGCGTAGATTTAGGAAATCCCAGCAAGTCTTTGGATTCCCATCATAGCGTGGTGGCAAAGGCAGGTGTAGAGCCAGATCGGCAGGTACTGCAGGAGGAGGGATTACCACAGGTGGAGAAGCAGGTGCAGCCAAGGGAAGGCGTGCGTTGCTCCTTTGCTATGACCTTAACGGGCTACTTCCACCACAAGGTTTTGGTGTTCTGACAGGGGCACCTTGGTGGGATCCATTGGCAGTTGTACTGTCAGGAATGGAAGATAGTAGATAATTTGGGTCACCAGGCGAAGATGGTATGAGCCACACCAAGGAGTTGAAACTAAGAAGCCGCTCTGTGTTGTTCACCAGCACCCAACTCAAGGCCGGTTGGGTTTTGCTGCAGAGGGCTACCAAGTCGCTATCTCTGACATGATTACTTGCGGTGACAGCCAAGGTGCAGCGAGGTACAAAGGGGTCAAGCAGAAGTGTAGTAAGGTCCAGTGCAGAAAGGTCTGCGAAGGCAGCTGGCAAAAAAGGTCAAAGTCCAAGCAAGGGGTCAGAACACTAAGTAACACTCAATCTCTACTAATGCACACCAAAAACTGGCAAGGGAGCTAGGGGGAAGTGAGGTAATAAAGAGTCAGTGCCCGGTAATTATCATATCAGCAGTGCGCTGACCATTTAAATATAAGAGAGTACCCTGGAGGCATGCGAGCTCCAGCCAACAGCCAGAGGATGGAGCGGAGTAGGAGTGGGGAGAGGTGAGGGATGACAGCCCCAGGACAGCCAGACACGAGCACGACTGCAGTCTAGAGAGGGGACCATGGCGTGCTTTGTTACAATGTTTAAGTGAATTGAATCTTATTTCATAAAATAAGAAGAGAGCCATGAAGTCAACATACATACATGTTTCCCATGCATGTGGTTCTTATACAGCAAATTTAAATGTTTGTACTCAAGTGCTGTTACATATACAGTATAATGTATGCAATTGATACAGATGGATCCATCTTTTTCAGACTGATATTGGTAGCAATGATTTTTAGAGGATAGTCTTATTCTTGTCAAGTTAACAAACATGTGGCTATTACTCAATGTCAGACTGACCCACCTGTTCATGGTGTGGCAGTATTTGGTCTTAGTGGGATTATTGGTTAGATTAACCTTGGTATTCTGAGTTTGTGTAGTGGTGTTTTTTGCCAACTGCATGACCGTTATTTAGTGGTTTTATATTTAGAACTTTGTGTTATAGCTTTTTGGATATTTTTATTTACATAAAATATTTATTTTGGGGGCCATATAACTTTAAAGACCTTTGGGACGACATGTATGAATCTTGCCACATCAGGGCGCACCTTTCCGCCGGTTTTCTGATAATGATTTACACTTAATAAAAATTATTTTTTTATTCATAGTCCATGCCGCACGGCCCTGAGCGCCGAGATTGCATTGCGCCGATCTCTCCATAGACTACAATGGGAGAAGTAGCTCGCGCTCTGATTGGCTGGGATAGCCAAGCCACCACTAGCTCAGCCAATCAGCTCTTTTCTGCATTTTTACTGTATTTTGAACTGTCCCGCCTTTGATTTTGATTGGTTCAAACTTCACCATAGGCTATAATGGGTCCCTGTCGCTCCTTTTCTGATTGGCCGAGATAGCCAAGCCCCCGCTAGCTCAGCCAATCAGCTCTTTTCTGCATTTTTACTGTATTTTGAACTGTCCCGCCTTTGATTTTGATTGGTCAATAATTCTCCATAGGTTTTAATGGGTCACTGTCGCTCCTATTCTGATTGGCCGGCAATTTCCAATATCCTAATTCCTGATATAGCGCCGTTCTAGATTTTTGGAAAGTGATTTTTTTTATGTAGTTTTGAGGTTTGAGCTCTTTTTCTGAGACTGTTTTACGCCTTTATAAAGGCGATTTTTTTGGAATCCTACTCCATGCCGCACGGAGCTGAGTGCCGAGATTTCTATTGCGATCTTCTATGCTTCCTCTCATGTTACGTTCTTGCTTCACTTCGCCTCCGCCGGAGCATTTAGACCAAAATAAACTAGGTCTGCCTGTCGGAGCTGCCGAGCGCTGCAATGCGCCGCACTTTGCCGACTCGCGATCGTACATGCCTCGGAGTTTTCGAGCGCGCCGCATCCCGCCCCGGAACGCCTACAGCGCGCTCACACAATGCCCATTGCCCACCCCTTCATGTGGGGCGCAGCTGAAAGTGGGTGCGCCTAACACTGCATCCCTGCGTCCGACAGGGGGATTCGGGCCGGGAGGCGCAGGTTACTCCAAAAAACAGGCGAAAAGCCCGATCATACATGTCGCCACCTGTTTCAGCAATTAGGTGAGGGAGACTCAGAAACCCTGGCACACCATCATGATTACAGCCTGTTGTGATGAATGTCAGCACATTGGTCTGTCTCAGTCGAAGCGGAACTAGGCCGGCAACGTGTAGATCGCAGGGGCAGAGAGGCAAAGAGTGGGTCCCCAGTCTAACACTGCTACTGTTAGACTTAGATTTACATCTAAGAAACCATTATTGGCTGTCAGGGTCAGAGATAGTGGATCCTATGAACCACCGCAAGTGTTGGCGTAAGCCACGCCAGGGAGCTGAATCTAAGTAGGTCCCGGTTTTCACCAGAGCCCGCCGCAAAGCGGGATGGACTTGCTGCGGCGGGAGTCTACCAGGTCGCTACCCCTGACGTGAGTTGCTTGCGGAGGCAGCCGAGGTGAAGCGTGGTACAAAATTGTCAGGCAAGCTCGTAGTCGGGAACAGGCAGAAGGTCAGGACAGGCGGCTATGGTTCGTGGTCGTGGACAAGCAGAAGGTCAGGGCAGGCAGCAAGAATCGTGGTCGAGGAACGGAAGCAACGGTACGGTACACGGTAATTAGACAAGACTAGGAATGCTTTCTCTTAAGGCAAATGGCACTAAAGATTCGGCAGGGTAGCCAGGAAGAGGTAGGCTTAAATAGGGGCAGCGAACGGCAATAGCCAATTACCGGTGCACTGGCCCTTTAAATTTAACACTGCCGGCGCGCGCACGCCCTAGGAGGCAGTGCCGCGCGCGCCGAGGGACAGAGCCTGCAGCAGGATCGCGGCAGGGTAAGGACGCTCCCGAAGGAGCAGGGGAATGAGCGCACCGGCGCCCCGACATGCGGTACACGGCGCCGCTTGGGTGAGGGGGCACGGATGCGCCTGCGACCCGGGATGAGGGTCGCAGGGGCATCCGTGACAGTACCCCCCCCTTTGGCCCCTCCCTCTTTTGGGACTGGAGGAACTCTGGATCATGTTACGGTCCAGAATGTTCTCCTCAGGTTCCCAGGACCTCTCCTCGAGCCCGAACCCCTTCCAATCAACGAGGAAATACCGTTTCCCTCTAGTTCTCCTCATACCCAAGATCTCTTTAACCACAAAGACGTTAGAGGCATCGGCCACAGATGAGGGAGGAACTATCTTCTGAGAGAAAAGGTTCAGAACCAGAGGTTTGAGAAGGGAAACATGAAAAGAAGTTAGAATGCGCATGGAAGGTGGGAGCCTGAGTTTATAGGCCACCGGGTTTATGCGTTTAAGCACCTCGAATGGACCCACGTAGCGGGGCCCCAATTTATAACTTGGAATTTTAAGGCGGACATATCTGGCCGACAACCACACCTTATCACCCGGGGAAAAAACTGGGGGAGAACTCCTACGCTTATCTGCCTGAGTCTTAGTGCGTGCAGAAGCTCGAAGGAGCGACTGGCGAGTCAGGGCCCAAACAACTTTTATATCTTGGACCAACATATCAGCTGCTGGGACCTCAGACAGGGATGCTAACGGGAGTGGTGGGCGGGGATGCCTACCGTACACAATGTAGAAGGGAGAGGCACCCGTGGACTCAGAATCTAAGGAGTTGTACGAGAACTCCGCCCATGACAGCAAGCTGGACCAGTCATCCTGGCGGGCCGAGACGAAGTGGCGCAAATAATTTCCCAGGACCTGATTGACCCTATCTACATGAAGTCGAGCTTCACCTGGAGTTGGGAACAAAGGGCCTGCCAGAACTTAGAAACAAATTGGACCCCACGATCCGAGACAATTTTCAGGGGTAACCCGTGCAGACGAAAAATTTGGTGAAAAAACACATTAGCCAGGCGTGGGGCATTGGGTAGGCCTGGCAACGGGATAAAATGCACCATTTTTGAAAAGCGGTCCACAACCACCCAGATGACAGTGTTACCAGAAGAGGGAGGGAGGTCGATTATGAAGTCCATGGCCACATGTGACCAGGGACTGGTGGGGATGGACAGGGGATGCAGAAATCCCGCCGGTTTGTGATGAGGTGTCTTATTACGGGCACAGGTGATGCAGGACTCGACAAACTCCTTGATGTCCCTGGTGAGGTCCAGCCACCAATAGAACCGGAAGACAAGAAGACAAGTCTTACGGGCACCAGGATGTCCGGCCAACAAAGAACAATGTCCCCACTTCAAGACTTTTTTTTGGAGCGTGGGACCCACATATGTTCTCCCTGGCGGGAGTTTCCGGAGGTCAACAGGAGCTGCGGAGATAAGGCGCTCAGGGGGTATAATGTGTTCTGGGACCACTTCTTCACCGAACACATCAGCAGCACACGAGAGGGCATCAGCCTTGACATTCTTTTCCGTGGGGCGGAAGTGAATCTGGAAATTAAATCTGGAAAAGAATAGAGACCCCCTGGCCTGGCATGGATTAAGTCGCTGGGCAGACTGGAGATATTGAAGGTTTTAATGGTCTGAATAGATACAGATGGTATGCCTGGCACCTTCCAGCAGATACCGCCATTCTTCTAGCGCCAGCTTAATGGCCAGTAGCTCCCGATCCCCAATGGTATAGTTCCTCTCCGCCGGTGAGGACGTCTTGGAGTAGAACCCATAAGAGACCGTTTTGCCCATCAGCCCCTTTTGTGTGAGGATCCAACCCCGACAGAGGAGGCGTCCATCTCTAGCGAAAAAGGTTTATCAGGATCTGGTCGCGCCAGGATAGAAGCAGAGGCAAAAGCGTTTTTTAACTTAGAGAATGCCCCCTCAGCTTCGGGTGGCCAACTTCTAGGGTTGGAGTTCTTCTTAGTGAGAGCCACAATCGGGGCCACCAGCGTGGAGAAGTGCGGAATAAACTGCCGATAGTAGTTACAAAAGCCTAAGAAACGTTGTATGGCCCGAAGGCCTACTGGGCGTGGCCATTGCAGAACGGCAGATAGTTTCGCTGGGTCCATCCGTAAGCCTTTGTCAGAGATGACGTAGCCCAGAAATGGTAGACTCGTCTGGTGAAAGAGACATTTCCCCAGCTTGGCGTACAGGTGATTGGCTCAGAGGCGTCTCAACACTTGGCGGACATGAAGTTGGTGCGTCTCCAGGTTGGGCGAGTATATCAAGATATCGTCCAAGTAGACCACGACACAGGTGTAAAGGAGATCCCTGAAAATATCATTTACGAAGTCCTGGAAGACGGCCGGGGCATTGCACAGCCCAAAGGGCATGACCAAGTATTCAAAGTGTCCATCCCTTGTGTTAAAAGCCGTTTTCCATTCGTCCCCTTTTCGAATACGGACCAGATTGTAGGCCCCCCTCAGATCCAGCTTGGAAAAGATCTTCGCCCCCCGCAGGCGATCGAAGAGTTCCGTGATCAGGGGTAGAGGGTAACGATTCTTTACCGTGATTTTATTAAGACCCCGGTAGTCAATGCAGGGCCGTAAGGAGCCATTCTTCTTTTCTACGAAGAAAAACCCTGCACCCGTGGGAGAGGAGGATTTACGGATAAACCCCTTCTGGAGGTTTTCACGGACATATTCTGACATGGCCTGAGTCTCAGGAACGGAGAGCGGATAGACGCTGCCCCAGGGAGGACTGGTACCCGGCAGTAGGTCAATGGGACAGTCGTATGGCCGATGCAGGGGAAGGCTCTCTGCTTTCTTCTCCGACAAGACATCGGCGAATTCTTGATATTCAGCCGGAAGGCTGGGCAGCAGCTCGTGTGGCGTAGAACGAGAGCTGGGAAGCACCAGGCGAGGTGCCACCAAACAACGACTCAAGCAGCTTGGCCCCCAGCGCGTTACTTCTCCAGACATCCAATCCAGAGTAGGGGAGTGGAGCCGCAGCCACGGAAGGCCCATGAGAACTGCTGAAGAAGAGCGCAGCAACACGAAGAAAGTAATCTTTTCCTTATGCAGAACTCCGTCGCGGAGAGTCAGCGGCCAGGTGATATACCGTACGGTATCACTTAAAAGTTCTCCGCTGACCGAAGAGATGACCAGTGGCTTTTCCAGACGGGCCATCGGTAGGTGGTATTGCAACATCAAGGACTGGTGGATAAAATTCCCGGCTGAGCCCAAATCCAGAAAGGTAGAAACCTGGAATGAGAGTCCGGAGTCTGTTATGACTTGGACCGGCATCGTGAGACATGGAGAGGAGCCATTTGCACCTAGGGCCACCTCTCGCACAGGGCCTAGGTGCGGGAGTTTCCCGGACGCTTGGGACGCTGGGAACAATTCCTCCGGAAATGCCCTGAGACGCCACAGTAGAGGCACAGATTCTCGGATCGTCGTCTGGCTAATTCTTGCTCAGAAAGTTGTACCTGGTCGACCTGCATAGGCTCCTCGCTGGGTGTTGGTGAAGATAGCATTGGCCTCTGGAACACTGGGGCCAGGAGCAGGAACCGAGGGGGTCGGGCTGTCTCACGTTCCTGCCGAAGCTTTTCTTGCCTTTCAGTATAGCGTATGTCAATGCGGGTGGCCAGCAGGATTAATTCATTAAGGGAAGACGGGATGTCTCTTGCAGCCAACGCATCCTTAACCCTACCGGAGAGGCCCTTCTTAAAGGTGGCACATAGAGCGGCCTGATTCCAGGACAATTCAGAGGCTAAGGTTCGGAACTGCACCGCGTAGTCGCCTACAGACGAGTCTCCTTGGCGCAGGTTTAACAAGGCGGTCTCGGCAGACGAAGCCCGGGCGGGTTCCTCAAAGACACTCCTGAATTCAGTGAGGAATGTGGCAAGGTTGCCCGTGATCGGGTCGTCCCTGTCCCAGATGGGGGGTAGCCCAAGCTAGGGCTTTCCCGGAGAGAAGGCTGAGCACGAATGCCACCTTGGACCGTTCAGTAGGGAATTGGTTGCCCATTTATTCGATATGCAGGGAGCATTGCGTGATAAAGCCCCTGCAAGCCTTGGAGACCCCATCGAACTTGGACGGCATAGACAGACGGAGCCTTGGACCAGCGGTCGGTGCAGGGACCGAAGGTGCAGCGGGAGCCACGGGTGCGGGTTGCTGCTGCTGAGCGGCCAGGAACTGCTGCATCATGGCGGAGAGATGGCTGAGTTGCTGGGCTTGCTGAGCGATCTGTTGCGACTGCTGAGCCACAATGGTGGTGAGGTCAGCGTCGGGCGGAAGAGGCACCTTGGCGGGATCCATGGCCAGATCTTACTGTCAGGGTCGGAGATAGTGGATCCTCCGAACCATCACAAGCGTTGGCGTAAGCCACACCAGGGAGCAGAATCTAAGTAGGTCCCAGTTTTCACCAGAGCCCGCCGCAAAGCGGGATGGACTTGCTGCGGCAGGAGTCTACCGGGTCGCTACCCCTGACTTGACTTGCTTGCGGAGGCAGTCGAGGTGTAGCGTGGTACAAAATCGTCAGGCAGGCTCGTAGTCGGGGATAGGCAGAAGGCCAGGACAGGCGGCTATGGTTCGTTGTCGTGGAGAAGCCGAAGGTCAGGGCAGGCGGCAAGAATCGTGGTCGAGGAACGGAAGCAACGGTACGGTACACGGTAATCAGACAAGACTAGGAACGCTTTCTCTTAAGGCAAATGGCACTAAAGATCCGGCAGGGTAGCCAGGAAGAGGTAGGCTTAAATAGGGGCAGTGACCGGCAATAGCTAATTACCCGTGCACTGGCCCTTTAAATTTAACACTGCCGGCGCGCGCGCTCCCTAGGAGGCGGGGTCGCGCGCGCCGAGGGACAGAGCCTGCAGCAGGATCGCGGCCGGGTTAGGATGCTCCCGAAGGATCAGGGGAATGAGCGCACCTGCAACCCCGACAGGGGGGACGCGGCGCCGCTCGGGTGAGGGGCACGGATGCACCTGCGACACCGGACGAGGGTCGCAGGGGCATCCGTGACATTGGCAATACAATTGATAGGTGTATCCAAGCCAATCTCAGGGAACCACATAGCACTACATTGTTTTTCATGAAATAATTGTAGCTAAAAAGACATAAAGAAACAAAGGGTGGAACTATAGCAGTAACAGCCATAAAAGCTGCAGTGGAGCCCGTAGGAACTCACTCAGATGTACCTTCTTTAACCCCTTCACGACCTTGGACGTATGCATACGTCCAGGTGGTTTGGGGGTTCACGCACCTGGACGTATGCATACGTCCTGAGGATCGCGCAAACTCTAAAGCAGAGTTCGCGCGATCGGTGCGGGGTGTCAGCTGTATATTACAGCTGACATCCCGCTGCGTCGGCCCCGACCCGAGATCGCTTAACCCCTTAATTATCGCGACGATCGGGTTGCAATAACTAAGGGAGACGCAGGAGGAGATCGCTCCTCCTGCATCTCTGTCGGCGGCAGCAGCAGCACGGATCGCATGATCCGTGCAGCTCCTGCCCTCTGACAGACAGCACGGAAGGCAGAGAATGCCTTCCGGGTTGTCTGTGACGTCACGATGCCCGGCCGTGCCCGGTGGGCATGGCCCGGCATCGTGACTGACAGTTGTCATAGGAACCACTGCACAGCAACAAGCTGTGCAGTGATTCTAAAGATCTCTCATTCAAATACCCTATGGGGAAAAGTAAAAAAAAAATGTGCAAAAGTAAAAAAAATGGTAAATAAAGTGAAAAACATGTAAAACACAAACACGAAATATAAAATAAAAAGCACATAAAATGGAATAAAAGTGATCAAAAACCCCTATAAACGTCAACATTGTACCAATTAAAACGTCAGTTCATCCCGAAAAAAAAAAGTCCTAACAAAGCTCTGTATACGGAAAAATAAAAAAACTTATGGCTCTCATAAGACAGCGATGCATAAATATTCTTTTACACACTAAAAACACTTTTTTTTTTTTTAAAGTGCTTTAACATAAAAAAAACTATATAAATTGGGTATCACCATAATCGTATCAACCCACAGAGTAAAGCTAACTTATTACGGATACTGCACAGTAAGCGCTGTTAAAAATAAATATAAAAAACACTACTAGGATTGCAGTATTTTCTTCACTCTGCCTTCCAAAAAATGGATTTAAAAACTGATCAAAAAGTCTTGTCCCCCCAAAAATGATACCAATAAAAACGACAACTCATCCCGCAAAAAACAAGCCTATATACAGCTCCATACACAGAAAAATAAAAAAGTTATGGCTCTCAGACTATGGCGATGCAAAAATGTGTTTTCCTGTTTGAATAAAAGTGTTTTTATTGTATAAAAGCAGTAAAAAATAAAAAAATATACAAATTTGGTATTGCTGTAACTGTATCGACCTGCTGAGTATAGCTAGCATGTCATATCTAACGCACAGTGACCGCTATAAAAAATAAAAAATAAAAAACACTACTAGGATTGCTGTATTTTGTTCAAAATGCCTCACAAAAAGCTTAATAACAAGTGAACAAAGTGTTGTATGCACCCCATAATGGTACCAATAAAAGCATCAATTCACCCCGCAAAAAACAAGGCCCTACACAGCTCTGCACACAGCAAAATAAAAAAGTTATGACTGTCAGAATAGGACAACATAAAAACGCAATTTTTTATAGACCTATTTCTATTGTGTAAAAGTAATAAAACATAAAAAACTATATAAAATGTATACCATTGCAATTGTACCGACCCCCATAGTAAAGTTATCACATCATTTACACTGCACGGCGAACGCTGTAAAATTAAAGCCCAAAAAACAATGGTGGAACTGCGTTTTTCCCCCCCATTTTCATGGCCCAATGCTAAAAAAAACGATGGAACACCAGTGCACCCAAAATGCCCAATACACCCCTAAATGAGATCCTTGAGGGGTGTTGAATCTAAAATGGAGCGACTTCTGGAAGCTTTCACCTTTTCTGGTACTTTGGGGGCTTTGCAAATGCGTCATGGCCCCACCAAAATCTGCGTTCCAAAAGCCAAATAGCGTTCCCTCTTGTACGCCCTGCCATGCGCCCAAACAGCAGTTTACACCCACATGTAGGGTATTGCCGAACTTGGAAGAAATTGTTTAAAAAAGTTTTGGGGTTCTTTTTTCCAGGATTCCTTGTAAATATTAAAAATTTTAAGCTAAAATTGCAGATTATTGGAAAAAAAAATTTTTTCATTTTCACAGCCTAATGTTAAAAAAAATTTTGTGAATCACCTGTGGCATCGATATACTCACTACACACATGTGTATATATACCTTAAGGGGTGTAGTTTCCAAGATGGGGTCTTTTTAGGGGTGTTTATTAAGTTTTAGCACCTTAGGGCCTCCTCAAACCTGGAATGGCGCCTAAATAAAATTGCATTGAAATGAGACCCCAGAGTCCAGTAGGTGCTCCTCCTATTCTGGGGCTTATGGGTGAGCCAAATAATGCACTAGGGCCACATATGGGATGTTTCTAAAAACGGCAGACCTGGGGGGAAATGATATTACATTGCATTTACCTAGTCAAATTTACTGTATTCCAGTGAATAATGGATAAATATTGAAAATCTGCAAAAATAGTGAAATTTTGAAATTTCACCTCCACTTTGCTTTAATTTCTGTGAAATACCTAAAGGGTTAACAAACTTCCTAAACACTGTTGTAAATACTTTAAGGGGTCTAGTTTCTTAGATGGGGTCGTTTATGGGGGTATCTAACATACAGGCCCCTCAAAGCCACGTCAGAACTGGACTGGTCCCTAAAAAAAATGTATATTTGCTAATTTTCTTGAAAATGTGAGAAATTACTACTAAATTTCTAAGCCCTCTAATGATATATATATAAAAAAGGACATTTAAAAAATGATGCCAACCTATAGCGGACATATGGTAGATGCTAGTTATAAACAATTTTGTGGTGAATAATTATCTGTCTTGTACGCAGAAATTTTGAAACTTTCAAAATCACAGATTTTTTAAATTTTCCATGAAATTTTTATATTTTTCACAAAAAAACAAGGCTTGTATGGATAAAATTTTCTTACTAACTTAAAGCACAATGTGTCATGAGAAAACAATCTCTGAATCACATGGATAGGTAAAAGTGTCAAAAAGTTATTCTCACATTAAGTGACTCATGTCAGATTTCAAAAATAGGGCTGTGTCAGGAAGGCCAAAACTGGCTGGGTCCTTAAGGGGTTAAGGAAATGACAAGTTGGTGGCTTTCAGAATGCAGCACTATTGTGTTAACTATTGAGTTATCTCCAATCCCAGCTGCTGAGGGCAGATGCTGGCAGTAACTAATAGCCACCACCCGCTATATATGGAGCAGGCTCAACTCCTGAGTCCACTCCATACATAATTGTGCCCCCTTACTGAGAGGCAGAAGTAAACACCCTAGGTGGTCATCCTGCCTCTGCCAGCCCATAGTCCCAGCTCTGCTCTCCTAATGTTGTGGATGGGAACAAAGGTTATATATATATGTGTGATCCTTTGTGTCTCCATTTTAATGTATTAGTTAGTATATACCTCACATACCTATGTAATACAGCATGTAAAAGCTGTTTGTATATCTCTTATCACTAATGTGTTAACAAAATGGCCGCCTGTAGTAGTTTGTAGAGATCTTCGTATAATCCAAGATGGCTCTTCTGCTATAGTTACACCCTGTGTTCAGACATTCCTGAAAAATGGGAAGTGGTCTTAGATAAGGATGTATCCAATAGCCAGGTCTATGTGATGTTTCTTATCTACTAATTTCCAAAAGTATAAAAAGCTGGCATTTTGTGAATAAAGGCAGAAAGCATTTTCACAGCAACAGGGCATGTTGTGATGTTCTTTCTCGGTGCACCCTTTGTTATTTTTAAGCTAATTTGGACCCCCACAAAGACAGAATAGCCCCTTTGAGGCTACTTCCATTTCACTAAGCTCACTGGTGATCCACTCCTCTTCATTGCTGGGTTCTCGTCCCATCAGGAGAATGTCAGGACAAGAACCTGGAAGTGGAGTGGCTCACTGGGGAGCACTGGAGGGGAAGCGGTGGGAGACCCGTAAGTAAGTATCACTTTAAAAAAAAAAAAAAATTTACCCACCCTGGACCCACTGAAGAAACATTTTCTTTGCTGCACAACCCCTTTAATAAATAATACCTTCCTGGAAATCCTGAAAACAAAAAAATATCAAGCTGGACCTGACATGTAACATACCTAAATGGAGAAAGGAATGAAAAATAAAAAAGTGTAGTCATCTGAAATGACATTATAACCATCTAATAACAATGATAATGAGTAGGCCCTGGCACAAGTGAGGGGCATTCAAGACATTTGTACAAGGATTAGTTCCCTACTATTAGGGGACAGTAGACAGACATAATTATGTTAGGAGGACACTACATCAGACATACGGAATTTAAACTTTAGTGTTAAAGGTGCCTCAACCACATAAAATGAATGTTTGTTTATGAGCCTTTAAGTAGGGGAATATTACTCTCTAACGATATTGTCAGCTTAAAGAGGGTCTTTGGTCATTCCTGACAAGTCTGTTTTAGTAAATACTTGAGTTCCTGGTGAAATAACAACTCTGGAGCATCTTCTCTTATTACTCTGTGTTGTACTGCTCCTCTGTTATTATCACTTCTAGAAATGTATTACTAAATCAGTCAGATGGATGTTACATTACATTACAGCTCTCATAGGGGTGTGTCCCAGCACACACAGACTTCACAACACTGATTGGAGAATGTCACACTGAACAGGGACACATCCCCAATTGGCAACACCCAGCTGACAGACTGGTAATATATTTATAGCAGGAATAAAAGAGGAAAAGTCCAACATAGAGATTTAAGAAAACATGCTCAAGAATTATTTCATGTGGAACACTGGTATGTACTAAAACAGACATGTCAGACGATGTCACAGGCCCTCTTTAAAGGCAATGTATTGCCAAAAAAAGATTGTACTATTGAACTACTTGCGGACTGCTGATCAACTAAAAATGTCTTTTCATTCTGCAAATGACTCTGCAAGGACATTTCGTGTACATACATGCAGACTCTGCAGCTTCACAGGAAGAGAGAGGGAAGGCAAAGACTATTACCTTACCTACTTTCCTAATTACTCTACACATGGAGATCAATGAGTGCTATACAGTTAAGAAAATGGCCATGACGTTTCCTGCTTCCATCCCTGCGACCACATGATCATTGGTTGTCCAGCAGCTGCAGGAGCTGCTGGGTCTGCTATGCAGTGTCGGTAAAGGGGCTATATTTCTCCTGTAACTGGGGTAAATATGTCAGCTTCAGCTACAGATAATATCAGCAATAACCAAAAAAAATTTTAAAAAAAATGAAACATCAAAATGTACCTAAAAGACCTCTTAGGAGTAATGGCACAATTTATAACTATACAAAAAAAATAAAACAAATAAAAAGCAAATTAAATAGAAATAAATAAAACCACCAACAGCTCAAACCATCGCTTATAGTTTTGCCCCTATATAAAAATTATCGCAATGGAAGGGGGACACAATATAAAGGTTTTAGAGAATCATCTGTGATAAAAATCTATACTAATAAAAGAGCAGTGAAAAACATAAAGCCCTGTGTATCATTAAAAAGGACTAAAAATTATTTAAATAATTACAACAGAATAAAATGCTACCGTTTTTGAACCTGAATGTACGGAAACAAATTAGTCTTGTCATGACTGGGGGAAACTGGCTCAGTCTCAAACTGGTAGGGTATGTTTACACGCCGTATTGTAGTCGTATTTTGGCATGTATGGTGGCGCCGCTATACTCCTGCAATATACCTGCTGCTTCAGAAAATGCTCTGGCCAGCACGTAATTCTGAAGCGCTCCCGCTGACATTTACTTCTCCTGGTGAAGAAGTGATAAGTCAATTCTTTTCCCCAGCGCATATTGTACAACGGGGAAAAGGGCAAGTAACCATAGTGCTCAAAGATAGCTATGAATTACAGTATCTTCAGGGCATATGTCAGGTGTATTTGAGCGCAATTACGTGCCGAATACACCGTGTGAACATACCCGTAAAATAAAATTGTATTTATTTTTATATTATGTTGTATATTTAAAAAGAATCCTAAAATATTTTGGTTGCCATGCTGGTAACTTCCAATAGACTGATACTTAGGGTTTATTCACACAGTGTATTGTGGCGCGTACTGTACACGTCACATTACACAAGGTGTTTTAGAAGTATGCGCTGCCCAGTGCGTACTTCTTAAAATGCTCTGTGCCGTCTCCTATAGACATTCACTTTCCCGAGCACATAAGTGCAGGGAAGAACTGACGTCACTTATTTCTCCTGGTGCGCAAAACGTGTCGAGGAAAATGTCAGGTAATCACAGCTCTCAATGAGAGCTATGAATTACCGTATTTGGGGTCCTTACTTCAGACGCATTGCAGCGCAATTACACCCCGAAATACAGACCACAAATACACCGTGTGAACAAACCCTTATTTTCTAGATTTCACTGGTGGAAGGTCCACAGTGATCTCATAATAAAAATGAGGTTTGAAGACGACAATCAATATTCTTATTTTTCCTCCTTCACTTTCCTTGTCCCCGGCTTTATCTGTGGTTCAACACTAGACCGGGATTGGAGTGGTGGGTGAATTTGACACATTATTATCATCAAGCAGGAGTACAATGGAAGCTAGCACATTCTTTTAGGGGTTGTCCACTGTCTTTTAAAATCATATCAACAACTCTTGGGACCCTAGTAAAATAAAAAAAAAATTATACTCACCTTCCCCCAGTGCCCAGTTCCAGCGCTGAGGTTCCATGGTCTTCTGTTGACATTCTGTTGTGGGTATAACTTTAGCCATAGCAGTCATAGCGACTGCTTTGGGGTCAAGAGATTGAGGGCCACACTGAGGTACAAAAACAGGTGATTTTCTGCTATCTAGCAGTACTATTTGAGTTCCCTGATATATGGCAGTTTTATTTATACCTTTAATTAAAGGGGTTGTTTCACTACATTGATTCTCGCCTCAGTCCTGTTTTCTTGGTTTCATTTTGTATTCAGGGGTGTGTTTACTGGCTTCTACTAGGCTGCAGTAGGAGCCAGGTCTGTAGCTATAGCAACCAGTGCTGGCAGCTTATCAGGAGAGAACAAACAGGTCTGTCGCTATAGCGACCTGAAGAGCTGATGCAGCCAATACAAGAGGGGATATTGAGGGGATATCTAGGAATAGGCAGGACTCTGTTAATGGACATATATTGCAAAGTGACTTGTTTTTGCAAGATCTTTAACATAAAAAGCAATCCTTAGTAGTGAGACAACCCCTTTAATGTTACTTATACTGCTGTTTTAGTTTATTGTCATTAGGTGGTGTGGCCCCATTTCATTTTGCTATGGAGCCCTATGAGTCCTAGTTACGCCCCTCCATTCTGTCACTTCTAAATAGGGGCATCACTTCTGCAGCCGCTGATTGGCTGCAGCAGTAATGTGCCATTAATTCACATCACCATTCAGAAGTCAACAGATCCAAATGGTGACGTAAGTAGAGCGACTGCAGTAGTCGCCTCCCTGTTTGGAAGTGTTGGACTATCAACAGAGGAAGCCACTGAGACTGAAAGTTGGTGAGTATAAGTTTTTTAATGGGGCACCAAGAGTTGTTGCTCTTATTTTCATAGTAGGTGGAGAACCCCTTTGATAAAGCTGGAGGCGGAAAACACATTATTACATCATTGCCATTTAGTGATGGACACAGATCAGCCCTCCATCTCCTCCTACAGTGTCCTCTGCACATGTCACAAAGCATGCCCACAGCACCCATATAGGTAAAGCATGTGTTTTCTTATAGATAGCAGTTCTCTAAAGCTGCTGTTGTAGCAAATCAAGCAGGATGGCTACCCCCATAACCAGACCAAAAAACAATATTAAGAAAATAATCCAAAAATGTCAGAAAAAAGTTTTCATTAATATTTTAATTAATAAAAAAGAGTAACTTTTATTCTCCTCCTAGATTCAAAATGCATTTGTGCTCTACGCTGAAAACTGACATTTGTAAATTGAAGTGATACTTGCGGAGAGCCATTGCTTGTTCTACTGACGTCTAGTCGTGTGACAATTGCCGGAGAAATAGCACACACTTCTATGAAGCACCCGACAGACTAATTCACTGTCATATTAAAAATGTCAGAACACAATGTATGCCGCCATTACTTATTTATCGTCCCCGCTGTCACAAAATGACAGGTCCTCTTTAAAGGGTACATCTTAAACACATAAAGGTTGTATTAAAAAAACAGGTTGAAATGCTGTGACCTCTGCTTTATTGTGGAGTACGCCGGGGCAAGGTGGCATGCCGACCAGTCGGCTTTAAAACATCTTAAAATATATCATACTTTGAGATAAGCCGACTGACAAAAGCTTTTTTTTTGGCTTATGTGGTTTATGTGGAATTTTTATTTATTAAATATATGCTAAAATGTTATTTCTGAAAATACAATAGCAAATTGTTTCCAAACAAAATATGTATCCTCTTTTTAACTATGAGCCAGCGAAATATATATATACATATCTCTATAAGAAGTACAGAAAATTAAGGTGACATTACTCATGTGACCGGAGACTGGCATATGATGTATATCCAGATGCCAGGTATCCAAGCACTAAATATGTTTGAAAAAACGGATATCTTACCAGTCCCTACAGAACCTTTCCTAAAGGCAGGGACCCCGTCCCAAAATGGATGGCCCCACCTATCGGTGGCTATACCCTGGTTCACAAACTAACACTAAGTAGGAAACAAACAAAATCGCTGCGTAATCCCACTTTTTGTATCATCAGGGGCCTGTTTGTTTGTCTGATAGATCGCCGACTGTGACGACTTTTTAACAGTATATACGTCTAGTTTTTGTTTTGCTGCTTATTGTATACTTGGAGAAATATTCCCCCTGAAGAACCGTATTATTGACAGGGAAACGCATTGGGGTTCCTTTTCTCTTGGACTACGCAGCGATTTTTTTTGTTTCCTACTTAGTGTTAGTTTGTGAACCAGGGTATAGCCACCGATAGGTGGGGCCATCCATTTTGGGACGGGGTCCCTGCCTTTAGGAAAGGTTTTGTAGGGACTGGTAGGGTATCCATTTTTCAAACAGATTTAGTGCTTGGATACGTTGCATCTGGATATACATGGATATACATACACATACATTATGTGCACATAATCATATGCCAGACTCGGTCACGTGAGTAATGTCACCTTAATTTTCTGTACTTCTTATAGAGATACATATATATATATATATATATATATATATATATTATATAATATATATATATATTACTAGCATACTATATATTGGACAGCCATCTTGGGCCTTCGGGGTCTAGCTCCTTGGGCCGTCCTTGGTGGTAACTAGGCTCTCACCTGTTTTATTCCACGTCCAGCGCAGGTTTACAGCATGGCATACAACCAAAACATAAACAAAATCCTCGGCCGTCTAGCCACTAACTACACACATATTTGCCTCTCTAACCTGTGGCCTGGATCTACCATCCAGCACCACCAGCAAACACTTCACCAGTCTCCACTGGTTCTGGCTTCCTCATGCCTCTGGGGGCCAGAGCCTTTCACCTTGGCTCCACTGCTGCTCCACTTGCAGTTGACCACACCCCCCTGAACACCTGTAGTCACAGGCTTTTATAGGCCTCCAGGGATGTGACCAAAACGTGTCGGTCACTGGAACATGGGACGTGGAACAGGCAGCAACGTGGGAAGCATGCCGAATCCACCCAACTGAGCCATACTACACACGAGTGTCAGCAACCTAATGTTGCTGACCGACAACACCTGGCTTCCCCCACCAAGACCATGCCCCCGGTGGCATGTACGGCATCTAGTGGCAGCACTATGCGACCGCCTAAGGTCGCTCTGTGACAATATATATATATATATATTTCACTGGTTCACAATTAAAAAGAGGATATGTATTTTGTATGAAAGCAATTTGCTATTGTATTTTCAGAAATCAAATTATAGTGGTTTATCATATAGTTAATAAATGTTAAGTTTTAGCTGTATATTGTGGTGGATAGGTTAAAAGACAGCGGTTTGTTCCCTTTTTGAGGAGACTTTTCATGGTTGTTTTATGTGGAATTTTCTTTTAGAGATGCGGCGATGGACCAAAAAAACAGAAGGTGACTGCAACCTCATGTGTTTGCTTATTCATGAGAATACAGTAATTCACTAATTCACTGGTAAAGTCACATCAATATATATTTGACTATAAAACATGGATGTGAATTGTTAACTGCCCACATTATTGGTGTCAGGACTGCTCCTATCTCCCGAGCAGCCTAGATTGTTTTATCTGAAAATAACATCGGCAGGAGATGCTGCCCTGGGAGGTTGAAAGTGCACGGATGTTCCTGCTATAATGCAATGCATTTTTCTTGTTCTTTAATGCAGGCAATTTAGCCTGCATATCACCAATACAGCTCTAATAGAACAAATACCGGATCATTATGGAGTCCACAAGGAAAGAAATGAGATGCTCCATTTGACAAATATGTGGCATCGGCTGCATACAAATCCCAGCAAGAAAGGAAATTGTTGGTTTATAGCCGAGATAACGTGAACAGAAGAAGAAAAGTGTAAATATCTGTTCTGGTATAAATAAATGTTCGAGGGAAACCTGTAACCTTCTTTTGACCCAGACAGTGAATTAAAACCATATCAGAGAATAACATTTCTATTCCCTGGAGATTAGGCAGCTGTAATATAGAAGTGTTTTACCAAATACAACCTATAAATGTGGCAGTCACAGGAAAACGAGAGCCTGCGGGGATATTTATCTCTTCCTTCCCTGCACCCCTTCTCTTTACAATGGGAGGTGCTACAAGATATCCAAAATTGCTCTGACTGAGGTCATTGATAAGCCAAGGGGACAAGTCAAGTGACAAATGTCTTTATAAATTAGACACAATAAAATTTGCTAACAACTAGAGACTTAATTTAAAGGGAATGTGTCATCAACAAATGACTTATTGTTTAACTCATGTTTTTATGTTAAACATATTTTTTAAGAATTTCTGTTTTTTTTCTAATTTTCCATATCACTTTCAATATTTTTTAAAAATTCTAAGTCTGCATTTTCCTTGGCACTAGAGCTACTCTGACACTTCCTGTTCTGTATAAAAAGATTTTCAGCTGTCTGCTCATTATCAGTACGAGCTGGGTTACACTGAAAGGTGACACCAACGTGTATAGATAAGACATGATCTACCAATCACAATAGGAGATTGTCACAGTTCGCCCTCGCCCCCTCCATATACAGTGATTTCTTCCCAGGTCTAGAAAACTCTCCTTTAGAAGTCAATGGGACTGAACGAGTCCATAGGCTCCTATGTGCATGAAGCTGCTGTAAAGCATCTCTCTAAATGCTGTTAAAGCAGTGCAGGCAAGAATATTGTCCCCATAATCATACAGTGGGTACGGAAAGTATTCAGATCCCTTAAAATTTTTCACTATTTCTTTTATTGCAGCCAGAGGCGTAACTTGAAGCTCTGGGGCCCTAGTGCAAAAAGTTAAATGGGCCCCCCAGCTACCATGTGCCACTTAAAATACTGGTACCTCCTTATTTGGCAGAAGGGCTTTTGGGCCCCCTCAGGCTGCAGGGCCCGGTAGCGACTGCTACCTCTGCACCTCATGTAGCTATGCCCCTGATTGCAGCTATTTGGTAAGATCCAAAAAGTTAATTTTTTGGATTATTAATGTACACTCTGCACCCCATCTTGAAAGAAAAAAAGCCAGAAGTGTAGATATTTTTGCTAATTTATTAAACAAGAGAAACTGAAATATCACATGGTATCACATAAGTATTCAGACCCTTTGATGTGACACTCATATTTAACTTACATGCTGTTCATTTCCTTCTGATCCACCTTGGGATGGTTCTACTCCTTCATTGGAGTCCAGCTGTGTTTAATTAAACTGATTGGACTTGATTAGGAAAGGCACACACCTGTCTATATAAGACCTCCCAGCTCACAGTGCATGTCAGAGCACATGAGACTTATGAGGTCTAAGGTACTGCCCAAGTTACTCACAGACAGAATTGTGACAGGGCACAGATCTGGCCAAGGTTACAAAAGAATTTCTGCAGCACTCAGGGCTCCTAAAAGCACAGCGGCCTCCATAATCCTTAAATAGAAGAAGTTTGGGACGACCACAACTCTTCCTCGACCTGGCCATCCAGCCAAAGTAAGCAATCGTGGGAGAAGAGCCTTGGTGAGAGAGGTAAAGAAGAACCCAAAGATCACTGTGGCTGAGCTCCAGAGATGCAGTGAGGAGATGGGAGAAGGTTCCACAAAGTCAACTATCACTGCAGCCTCCACCAGTCGGGGCTTTATCGCAGAGTGTGCCGACGAAAGCCTCTCCTCAATGCAAGACATATGAAAGCCGCATACAGTTTGCAAAAAAACACATGAAGGACCCAGAAATAAGATTCTCTGGTCTGATGATATGAAGATTGAACTTTTTGGTGTTAATTGTAAGCGGTATGTCTGGAGAAAAGCAGGCACTGCTCATCCCCTGCCCAATACAATCCCAACAGTGAAACATGGTGGTGGCGGCATCATGCTATGGCGGTGTTTTTGAGCTGCAGGGACAGGGCTACTGGTTACAATTGAAGGAAAGATTAATGGGGCCAAGTACAGAGATATCCTGGATGAAAACCTCTTCACGACGCTCTGGACTTCAGACTGGGCCGAAGGTTCATCTTCCAACAAGAAAATTACCCTAAGCAGGGACGTAACTAGAGAAGCCAGGGCCCCAAAGCAAACTTTTGGATGGGGCGCCCTACCAACCTCCTTGCCCACCTCCCTGACCATGAACATTAAGCAGGACATGCTGTTAGATAATGTAGATAATACAAGGGGCAAATACCTCACCATACATCTCACTATCATACTGCTACCAAACAAATCCCACTTTACCAAGACCAACATTACCAATAATGCTATTACATAGGAACCTGATTATACTGCCAGAACATGAACAGAACAGGAAGTGACTGAATAATACCCCTACACTATTACTGATCAGTACACAAAGACCAATAGTACCGCCATATAGTGACCATATAGTGGTATGTACTAGTGTACACAGCCTCTGCAGACTGCATATTACCTCCATACAGTGACCATATAGTGGTAGATATCAGTGTACACAGACTCTGCAGACATATAAGTGATTACAGTGCAGTTACATCTTGTGACTCACAGGTGACATTTCTCTGACAAGTCACTGACTTTCCCTTTTGTTCTGCATCCGGTCCAGACCACCATCATGACATCTCCCGACCACTTGTCCCTGGAGATTTATACACAAATATGTTAGAATCCTCACTTTTCCAGCACCTGCCCCCTGGCTATAGGGGGTCCATTTAGGCAGGCAGGGTTTAGATAGGCTATAGGGGGCCCCAGATAGGCAAGGTTTAGGTAGGCAATAGAGTGCCCATATAGGCAGGCAGGGTTTAAGTAGCTATAGGGAGCAATACAGGTCGACCGGGGTTAGGTTGGCTATAGGGGCCCTATAGGGAGGTAGGCAGGGTTTAGGTAGCTATAGGGGCCCCATATAAGTAGACAGGCAGGCTTCGGGGGCTATAGGGGCTACATAGGCAGACAGGTTTCACGGGGGCTATAGGGCTGTTCAGGCAGGCAGACTTAGAGAGCCATATAGGCAGGCTTTCGGAGGCTATAGCGGCAGGCGTGGGGGGACTATGTAGGCAGGCTGGTGGGCTATGTAGGCAGGCTGGGGAGGGGGCTATATAGGCAGGCTGGGGGTATATAGGTAGGCTGGGGGGCTATGCAGGCAGGCTGGGGGGTATATAGGCAGGCTGGGGGCGATCTAGGTAGGCTGGGGGGCTATGCAGGCAGGCTGGGGCTATATAGGTAGGCTGGTGGATATATAGGCAGGCTGGGCTGCTATTTAGGCAGGCTGGGGGGCTATGCAGGCAGGCTGGAGGGTACATAGGTAGGCTGGGGGGCTATTTAGGCAGGCTATAGGGCAGGTAAAATAATAAAATAACCCGTACTTACCCTCACTCCACGCCCCCGATGCGCCGCGCTCAGCCTCCGCTCAGTGCGGGCGGCGCGGTATGTGTGTCACGCGCCACCCACGTGATCCAGAGAGCCAGCAGGGGAAGTAGAGAGAGGAGCGTCGCTCCCTTCTGCTATTCTCGGGCAGCGCTGCATCTGAACGCTCGGGCCGGAGGGCCCGGGCG